>NNCF01128853.1:649359-683934 GCA_002313205.1 Laupala kohalensis | reverse complement strand
GCATTATACGCCCTGCAATGTTGATATAAAAAATATTTTTTAGTTAGAATTCTTATCGTAACTTTTTTTAAAGTGGCCATGTGTGAGAAAAAAAGCCTGAAAACCGATAGTGAATTAAGTAGATGTTTTATTGCGGAAATGTCTTGGAACATTGACAGAAAAGGTCTCTCATCTTTAGTTTAATCAAGAATTGCTCGCGCCATAAAAAAAATCGGAAAAGTAGTTTTTCGAATATACTGGAAATATTATCGTTCGAAGATAGTAGTAAAGCATGGAAGATTTGTGCACAATTTTAATATCTACAATTTGATACTTAGTAAATTGAAATCTATCAACAAATATACAAATTATTGCAAAACAACTTGAAAATCGACCATTTTTTTTTATTATGATTTCGCAAGTAATTATTAAAAATACGTTAAACACCTCTTAAAACGTGAGATTTGTGATGCTTGAAAAGATGGGCGCAGTAGGTGCAATAGTTTTTGCAAAATCCTATTTATTTATCTATCCCGTGAGGGGTGAAAACAGCTAGCTTCGCACGGCTGTACTGCTGCCAATTGTCAATGAAAAAAGGTTGAGCCAATTTGCATTTTAAAGGTGAAGAGTTTAACTAACATTCGGTGAAAATTCTTTTTCAAAAAAAGGCCTTGAAATTCTATATTTAAAAAACTTAAATTTTTGACCTTTTTATATATATTAAAATGTCATTTTGTAAACAAATGGAATATATGTTAATTTTAGATGCCAGACCTTTCCACTAATAAGTACTGTAAAGCTGATTAAAAAACAAATTTTTATTGCAAACACAACTCTACGACGAATATAAGCCAAGTTAGTAAATTTTTAAAAAATCACAGCACTCTTATTTATAAATATTAAGGATTGAAATGTTTAGTGAAGATTCAAACTTCATTAAAGACGATTCCCCAGAGGGAGACAGCAAAAAAAAAAAAAAAGAAATGACGAAATTCTCCAAACTAATAAAAAGCTAAAACTTTGCTACTATGTATTTACTAATTAATAAAATAAAGTTTATTGTCAAAAAAAGCAGTTGCAAACTGCGTATGACCACGGGGGGGGGGGCAATAAACTAAGTTACTCTCTGGAAACAAGCAAGGTATCATCCCATCAATTCCGATCAAGGGCCCATGGGCAGTGGCGGATTTAATATTTATATAAGAAATTATTTAATAAATGCATACTGTCATCCATTAATTATTCCAAAGTAAATTGTAGATATTAGCGCAGAAAAGAATCGAGATAAATAAAACAAAGGTAATGATGACATTCTTGCCCAAGGAAAGTCCACTACCCGGAGGAAAACCGGAGAAAAATCCCGGCCAAGATGGGGTTCTGTATTCTGTTATTGTATTTGTTGTTAGTGATTTCCTTTTGTTCAATGTAAGAAGTAATTCAATTTTATAACTTTAATATTTCCTGTCATCGCTGATGATCTGCGATGTTGAAAACGACCTTACATAAATAAATAAAAAATTTCTACTTAAAAATACCGGAGCAGGTTTCAACAAATCACCTCTGAACGCTCCCTTGCGAATTACGATTCCCTTGCTCTCTTCGCCTTTCCGCCCGGGAATCCGTGTAGCATCTATGAATAGACGCTTGAGCAAAGGGGTTTACAAGACGTTGCACATTGTTCTTCTCTTCCTCCTCTTCTACCTTCCGAGAATGAAAGCAGCCGATACTCGCAAGGTGCCATCTCCTGCTGCACGCACATGTGCAGATCGTCTTGGCTGCCGCCGACGTGTCGCGCCCACTCATCGGTTTTCGCTTAGTGCGAAACGCTTTACTGCTCGCACGTCTACGCCACGTCTTCGTCGTAACTCCACCCCCGCACTTCTTGCAATCATTGCAGCCATCCAGCGCGTCGTCCAGCGAAGAATCATCACCACGGACAATCGGGACTTTTTATTTTCATTTTCGTTGTATTTTATTTATATATTAATCTTTGCCACAGATATGTTACCAGTCGCGGATCTAGACCGTAATCAAGGGGTGGGGGGCTAAATGAAATATTATTAAAGATTACTGTAAATAGTATAGCGGTTTAATATTTTATTATAATACATCAATTCATCAAATATACAATTTATAGTTCATTAAATGTATTAATTGTTAATACATTTATTAATTGTTTAAACTGATAAATAAATATTAAAGGATAAAGATACATTTTATCAATTTCAATATTATCTGTTGAGAAAGTTCAGGTCCAATGGGGGGTGGGGTGGGGGCTATAGCCCCCTATAGATCCGTCGCTACATTTGTCACTATGTCTCTCGACGGTGTCATTATAAGGTTCACTTATTTACACATTTCTATTTATTTATATTATGCCTCTTCCCACGTTCTCCACCCCTGATAAAGGGGAGGTGGGCGCAGAAACTAGTACCTTTATGGCAGCCATTACTGGACTTATTCTTGTCAAATAATCTCCCAGTATTTCGTATATCTCCCGATCCTTCATTTTCTTTATTCATCCACTTTGATCTTAGCGTAATAATACTGTGTTTTAATGCGCACGGTAGAAGATGATCCCCCCGGGGGACTTACATCTAATAAGTACGTGTTTGGCAAACACGGGGCCCCGAGCTGAGTCTGGCATTGCTTCCACTTACTTGTGTTAAGCTCCTTCCTTTCTCTTTTCTGACCTCCCTTGGTCACCTCTTGTTCTTTTCGATCCCGACGCTAGTAGTTTGCGAGGGCTAGGGTATCTTTCATTTTCCTCGTTGTAATGTTTTGACGTAATGATATATGTTTTGATATGTTGTAAATCAGGAGGGTTTTTAGTGGGTATGGTTGAGTCATTCGGCGAGTCCCACACGCGGGGAGAGTCGTGTAGGCTCTCCCCGGTGCGTAACTGCATTTTCCCTACCTGTACTGAATTTTAGGGCATAAATGACCTCGATGTGGACGAGCCGTAAAGCCCCACACACAAAAAAAGTAGAAAATGATCACATTGTGAAAACAACAGCCAGATGAAAATGGCGACGAACCGGAAAACAAAACTGTATTTTTGTGTTTTAACCGCTTCACCACCTTTTCTCCTTCCACAAGCAGTGAGCAGATGTGGAAGGGTGGTGTATCCGCTAACCCCCTGCGATCAAAACAGGAGAATCCCGGTTCGATTTCCGAATTGTTGCTTTTTTTATCTAGCCGTATTAGTCACATTTCTCCTCCATATGTAGATGCAGGAAAGAAATATTCGCATTACTACGTAAATTACATTGTCTTTCATCTCGTTTTTCATAAAATGTTATTAAATTTGCAACTTCTTACTTATTCCAAACTATTCTCCCGCATAATAAATAGGCATGCGTGAATCGGAATATCTACTTTTGATCCGATGCGAGTCCGGAACAGTTGAGGAGTTGAGTGTGAGGGGTGTGAGTCTGTTCTCGGACCAATCTGCTTTCACCCATTCCTCCTCATCCAAAAATCTAATTTCAGTTTCATCATAAAGTCTTCGATGCTTAAAAACGGCGATCTCGGACGTCACGAATGGAAGAATCGATCGGTAAATGGTATTAGGAATCTAATTTATTACTGTTTTACACGAACGTTATTTTTATAAATGAAATAGATGGGGCGCTATTCTTCACGGGGGAAATATTTTTGACTGAGAGTGATCCTTGTACTAATTTTGAACGCGTCTTAAGGTGTCACATGATGTGAAGAGTAGTATGTACCATAAATTAGAATGAAGGTGAAATATTGCATTTTCCGTAACACTATTGAATAATTACACAGTTGCATTTTCCGAAGTATTTTTGGAACAAGTATTCTGTTAGGAAAGTAATGTATTTTATGAAATTAATCAGATTTTCAGGTGGAGTATGACTGAAACGGATCAATCTATGTAAAATAATCTTTGATTTGTCGTTTTCTGTTTGTTTTTCACAGTTGTTAGCGAACTCAAAATGTTATTAAATGTTTCATATATAATTACAGGTATTAATATGTTGAAAATTTCTGCGTACTACACTCACAGTGAATGAGGTGGCAATACATCGTAAGTTAATGTTCTTTTTATTAATTTTTATAGTTATTTCGTGTCTGGTTTTATGATGTGGCGAGGTTCAGGCATCAGATCTGCACTTCCACCAAACCGATTTTGGTGAGGGAATCGGGAAGGCGAGGTGATGGGTTGCCGGGGAATAGATGATAATAAATAGAGGACTAGATAAGGAAAACACCAGCTGAAAACCTCATTCGACTGAGCGAGGGATCGTATCTGCGCTCTCCCGCTTTGCAGTGCGCAAGGAGAGAAGACGTTACCACTATGCCTCAGCTGTCGGTACATTATTGTAAGTAAATAAATAAATGTTATTGTAAAAAGTCAGTTACAAATTACGTATGACCACGTGAGTGGCAATAATCTAATTTACTCTCCGGAAACAAGCAACGTACCGTCCCTTTAATTCTGATCAAGTGCCGACAGGCGACGGCCTATTTAAGAAAAGAAGTTATTTTACAAATACTTACTGTTATTTGTTACTACCAAAATAAATCTTAGTAATTAAAATCAATAAATATTCTAGATGAATAATAAAAATATTGATGACGTTCCTACATATGCATAAACCGTGTCAACCCGAAGGAAAACCGGAGAAAAACCCGGACCAGGATGGGACTACAGAGGTAATGTGCCCAGGTTATTACCATTACTTATTACTATTAATACTATGTAGCGGATGCTTCGAACTTTTATTTATAAAATTGATTAATGGGAATTCATTTTCTTTTTATTCCTTGTATATACATTTTCGCACTTATGTGTTAATTATCTTATTGAGCACATAATAATTGATTAAAATTTAAAATCAATTTAATGCACGCTTTTTGTTTCTTATAATTTTTAATAATTGTCTCTTTTATCAATTTAGACACGGTTGAGTACATTATCACAAGTACCCCACCTCAACAGGTTTTGCCACGATTTTCATGTAGGCACTTTGATGGAATGCTTCGTTGTTTGCTTCCGAAGAGTAATTTGGCTTATTGTACTCCAAGTAGCATACGCAGATATTAATTGTTTTTTGGCAATAAATTGACATTCACGTATATTGAAACTGAAATGAATTAAACTTTTGCTCTTATTTTTACGTGCTTGTTTGCGTTACAAAAAACAAATAAATTAATTAAAAGCTTTCGAACGAAATAATGGAAGTTCCCTTTCATGTATTTCCTGCAAACTAAGAGAAGAAAGTTTAACAACTCTGAGTTTCCACGACTTCACTGCTGTCAGTTTTTGAATTTTTTTACGTAAAATTGTTCTTGAACCCCCATTTATATCTACTGATTTTTTCATATTATTTTCATATCAGTAAAGGAATATATATTGTTTATTGTGAAACAATTGGGAATCAAACTACGCATGATAACGAAATGAAGAACTTAGACATAGGAAGAGGCTAGAACTGGGTGAGGTCATGAAGTAATGTATAACAATATAATAATTATTATATTATTTCATGGGTGAGGTTTTCAGCTGGGACATGTCAACACTACCTAAAGCGTTAGTCATGTCTTCGAGACCTATGTCCAGTAGCGGCGATTGGCAATCAAAAGAGGGGGGGGGCAAAAAAAAATCACTGACAATTTTCATTTACATGACATTTTCTACATATTTCCACTAAGTATAATTTAAATAATGAAATAAAACTAAGACAATTGGTGATTACCACGTCAAGTATAGTGTAATTTTTGTTGTTTTAAACGGTTGAAATTAAATTTTTATCTTTCGTTAGAAAGACGGTCCCCTTATCGCCGCCACAAACCCTAGGGCGAAACCAAAAAGTATCTTCTGCCTCATGTTATCACGTACAACTAACCCACAGCAGAGATCGCTGGGTCTATGTCGTATGCAAGTCTACGACGTTTGAATATCACCACATCTTAAGTAAATCATGTCAATAAATAGGACCTGGGATCCTATCTGAAGAAGATATCTCGAGAAATTTACTTGGACGATAGAATACTTAACCTACGTATTACATGAATCATTAAAAAGTACGAATGAGCTTTAGTGCTCTATAGCCGTTTGTACGTCGGTTCAGTGGAAAAAAGGAAATATGTTTGACATTTTGGAGCTGTGGTGTTGGCATGTTAAAAACGTAAGTAATTGAATTTCTGTATAGAACATTTCACGTGGGAAGGTAGAACAAAGGTATGTCGCAATGCTAATGCTGCATAGAATATCTTATTTGGTTTGACGGTGTATGGTCCTCAAGCATAGTGATTGCAATTATGACTGTTGGGGTCAATTAGTTATTAACATCTTTATGGACGAAAACTCTGAAATTAGTCGTACATTATTAAAAATAGCAATTATCACGATAGAACAGATTATAATCTTGACTGAATGTATTTTCAATGACAGTTCTGTTTAAAAATCGAACACACGAATGTTAAAGTATTTAAACTCTTGAGAGCACAGATGTTAATCATAACAGCATATACTGCAACGAGGTTTGACAGGGAAGGTGATGACATTAAAATAAAATTTAATAAAGAATCGAAATACTTTCTCAAAAATCTAGTAATTTTGATACTTCATTTTATTTCCTTAGTTTTAATTTCCATTATTTCATTATAATTGTGTTTACAACACAAGAAGGAATTTGAATTATTGAGTATTGACTCATATTTTTTGTGGGGCCTTAGGGCTCGTCAACGTCGAGGTCATTAGAGCTCTTGCAGGTGGGAAAAAATGGAGTTTCGCACCATCGAGAAGAGCCGTAGTGACTCTTCCCCGTGTGGGACTCACCGAATATCTCGTCCATACCCACTAAAAAACTTCTCCTGAATTCAACAAATATCTAAACACAAAGATGACAGAAAAGAAAAGGAAACAGTTGCCCGATACATTATATCGAAAATGAAATAAATTCTGAAAATTATAATTTTCAAACTACGGAAATGAAAAACAAAAGGAAATAAGAAAGGGAAAAGGAAAGAAGAATGCAAAATAGAACCCTACCGAGAACTTGTGGGAGGAGCTCCGATATACTCATAAAAGTCAATAGTTTATTAACATCATCCGTTTCATTTTCGAGAATTGTTGGTAAATCTGCAGTCAGACCAATTTGTTTCCGTATTCTCGTGTATTTTCTGCAATCAGTTAGTAGGTGACGCACTGTCAGAGAAGAGCTCCACTCCTCCCAAAGGGTTTCATCATCAAGTAGTAAGAGATACCGACAATGTCCTATGCGCAGGCGGGTCAGCAAGACCTCGTCGCGCCTGACCGCTACAGGAACTGCTCCATGACTTAACAGAGGATTTGATAAGCCGGAGCTTATTCCCTTCAACAGCCAACCACTCAGTGCTCCATTCACTCAGAATCCTTGTCTTGATGGAATTTGGGAGATCCCTTTTTGGAATCGTGAAGAAAACCACGCGATTCTTGAGGCATGCCGATTTTGCGGAAACGTCTACTTCCTCATTTCCTCTGATTCCTACGAGTCCAGGAATTCGGCAAAACATTATGTTCTTTCCTTCACTTTGGAGCGACAAAAGCACATCATGGATGTTCTGGATCAGCTTGCCAGCTGGATACATAGTCTGGATTGCTTGAAGGGCACTTAGAGAATCAGAGCAAATCAGGAAATTTGATCCGCTGGAGCACTTTGTTGATCGTAGTGCTCTCAATATGGCGTAACACTCAGCGGTGTATTGCCACATAAATACTTATTTGGGCATAATGTGGTGATTTGGAGTACACTTCTTTCATTCTTACAGTTCGTTCTGTAATCGGGAATCAATACTCTCCGATTAGATCTGTTATAGTATTGTTTTCTTCGAAGTAAGAAAATGCAAGTAGGTTGTGGAAACACCAGGGAATAACGAAGAGTGCATATGGCATTTCCTTCCATTCTGATGTTTTTCTTGAAAAAACAAAACAAAACAAGTGTGGCAGTAAATGTGTGCTTATGTGCATCATTTTCGAGTGACAGATGATACGATTTTAAAGGAACTTGGTATTAATGTTGCTGATTGACTTGAGGTCATTATTCCACTCTTAAAATCCCCAATCCACTGATTCGGTGCAGTATAAAATTGCAGTCGTCGCTGTTGATGTTTAAAGGAACAAACGAAAGGAGCCCAAGAACAATTGAAAAATTGAACGTGTCTTGAACTATATAGTCTCCATGCAATAAATGCATCTATGTCTTGAACTTATTTTTCTCTCATCCAGTCAATGGAGGAGAACAGGACACTGTCTTCTCGTCCAATTCTTCCCGTCATACACCTCGGAAATATCCTATGTCCTTTCAGAATATCCCCGCATCTTGAACTCTGTAACATCGTGGCCAGTATAGATGTTGAAATAACATTTTCAAGCACTGTGCTCGCCGGTAATACCAAAGGCGATTAAGAGCAATGCCCGTCGCCGCCCAAACAAGGAAAGGTGCGCGTTAAGACCTCTCGTATTGTGGAGAGGCAGAACTCCCTTCTACTTCTGAAAACTGAGATGAACGCCCGGAGAAGGAAAGTGAGTGTGTATGGAATATTTCAGCATTTGACAGAAATAGTGTTCATCCGAAAAGGCAGTTTTTCTCGGAAGCTGAGGAGTGACCAAGCCGAGGTGGGGTGTTGGAAACGGGCGAAGAGGTAGTCANTATAGAAGTACGCAAGTTATTTAATATGTAACTTGGTTAGTTTGGTCGTCAGACCACTGAGAATTGCTGCGGTAATTCTATTACCTGCTATAGGCGCGAATAACATAGCTTGGAACAGTTATTTATTTCGAGATAGCAACTTGGAACTTTTTGAACTTCGGATAATCTGGGTAGATTTCCGAGTTAATTCATAACACCAGTAGTTATAACTGTGTGTAATTATTGCTTTTAGATAGCAATATCAAGTAATAACAAGTTCAAACTTGTATTTATGATTTGCGAGTTTGTCTACATTTGTAAATATCCAGAGCTTTATTTAATTTGAATTAAATGTTTTATTGTTATTACTCGAGTGTTTGATTGCTTGGGGAAACCAAGCTGGTGGCAGCGAACTCTACCATAAAGGTTATGGTTTATGGTTGAATCCCGCTTGCACCAAAAGCGTACGCACATCGCATATGGGCTTGTGGTGTGCTGTTACAAACTCTTTATTTATTCTTAAGTCTGGCGAGAACTGTAGAGTATAGGTTACGAACTAGTATTGGAAAATTACCTGGGGATTTTTCAGACTCAGTATCACTCTCTCTCTCTCTCTCTCTCTCTCTCTCTCTTGATAAGTGTTATTTATCTAGTTTTTCTATTAAAAATGGATGAAATGATCAATATATTTGTAGTTTTGAAAAATATACTCTATCAGTTATCCTATACTCTATCAGTTATACAGGAGTGCTCTAATTCACTCGTTGAGTATACTCGAATATTGGAGAAACATCGTGAAATTCCATTGTCATCTTTTTCTTGTTTCATAATAGATATGGGTTTGAATGGAAAGATGTTGAGTTTTCTTGTCTCAAGTCTTCCTGAGACACGTCGTTTAAATTGAGTGGAACGTTCTGTGCTTGCTTCCCTTTTAGCTACTTTAATCCTCTTTACCTGAACCCCTTAATTTGAATTAAATATATTTTCCGTAATGTCCAGATATTTCTATGCATAATGATATGTAATAATACATGAATGTTAGATAAATAAGTGATTGAGCCAATAAAAATGAGTAAATATCCTTAATAAATAACAATGAATTAATTTTGTTTGACAATGTATTATATTCATTGCGGTATTTACATCGTACCATAGTAACAGACAGCTTAATTTTTTAAGTAGGACCTAAGAATACATTTTATTTAGATTTCCAAAGAAATCTTCGTTGTATGATTAAAACTAACTTTGCTTTTTAAAACTGAGAAAAATTACTTCAATATTCCAGAGCTTTCATAAAGAAACAAAGGTGTCTCACTGTGTGGGAGTTTTCTGTTTCCATTTCATACTTACGATGTTCAATGAAACGTCAACAAACAGAATGATATATTTCCCTGGGGCTAAGAGAGTTGATTTGAAGTTTTATTAGACAAATAAATAACGCCCAATCCATCCCAGAGGACAATCCTTGCTGACAGAGTCCTTAATTATCTAAATACAAGGAATCCTCAGTTCTTTGAAGTTAAAAAAGTATGTGATTGGAAACAGTAATATTTTAAGAGGACCGACAATAGTTATAATTACAGATTCGTAATGAATTGGATTGGGGTCAACCGTTCATGATAGTAATGTCAAGGAGGAAAATTGTCGGTTAGGTGATACCAATAGTAAGCTTCTCTGAAGAAGTAATTTTTTTATTAATTCTTTTCCTCGGTAAAAATCGACGTAGAATGCGCTTATAATTGTGGGAGATATAACTACTGCCCTAAATTTCTTTCTTCTTTGTTTTTAATGTTTTATAATATTTTAGGAATTTTCTTGTCTCTTTTCTATTGTTCTTTAAGAGAATGTTTTGTTATATTGTAACTCAGGAGGGTTTTTAGTGGGTATGGTCGATTCATTTGGTGAGTCCCACACGCGGGGAGAGTCTTGTAGGCTCTTCCTAGTGCGTAACTGCATTTTCCCTACCTGTACAAAATGTTAGGGTTCTAATGACCTCGATGTCGGCGAGCCGTAAAGCCCCCCCACACACACAAACAAACAAAAAAAAAACAGCAGTTAGAAGGTAAAGAACGGGAGGACGAATTAAATAAGTGGGGAAGTACTGACAGCGTGTAATATTTTTCTTTTAAATTCAATCTTTACCGCATATGAACTAAAGACGGAGGACGGTTATATGAAACGGCAAAAAGCTCTTGTTGAAACTCGACACGAATACAGAGAACTTAGACATCTTTAGATGGGTTAAGCCGTCACATATTTTAGTAGTGTAATAAAAGTTTCGACAAATTAGGGAGATTATAATTGAAATAGCAAATATCTATGTCTTGAAAATGTTATGATAAAACACCCGTGTATTAAATTATAGTGTAATCAAGCAGTAATCGTATGTTCTATTTCATATTGTACTAGCAACGAGATGTTGGTTTTAGCATATCGGCATCACAATAAAACTCTCACACTAAATCAACTTACGCATAATTAAATGAAGTATCTCAAGTAAGACAAACTCTACCTTTGTTCATCCTTTCGTACCCCTGTCGGTTTATGGGAATCCCCAGAAGTGATGCGCCATGGACAGTCTTCCCTCACATTGCAGTGAGATAGATAAATTTTGCGTCTTCAGTATCAGATGTTTTCCAATGTATTGGTATTGAGGACATTTACATTGAATGAAATTGTAAAAGTTTTAGTTGAAGATATTTAAAATATTTAACATAGTTTAACCATTTAAGAGTTGGATTACCGAAAATCATAAAACTCGTATACTTAATAATAATAATAAATTTATTGTCAAAAACAGTACAAACTGCGTATGACCACGTGGAGGACAATAAACTAATTTACTCTCCGGAAGCAAGCAAGGGACCATCCCATCAATTCCGATCAAGGGCCCTAAGGCNATCAATTCTGGCTTTTACCTCTTTGTGATGCCTACAAAATTTGCCAAGGACCTCACTTTGTTACGTCACGGATGTCTCATGTCGGAGCTGTTAGTTTAGAATAGCCAATCTTGTCTAACAGTCAGTATTCCTATAATTGTAAAGATATACTTACAATTTTGGAGACATACTGGTAAGTGTTAAGGCTGTATTATTTCTAATTCAGCTCGATTAGTCATTTGGATAAAATGAAATTATAGTATTCATAACGGTATCCTCTCTTCTCAAACTTGTACAAATCACAATCATGTTTGAGCGTACATTTTTTACATTGATAAGACCCACTGTTTGAAAAGGAAGGTCGCTTCCTCGCAAAGCTGCGCAGAGGTAAACTAAGAAATAGTCGTGTTTAGTTCATATTGAAACCTTTTCTTCTCCTCTCAGCCAAACTACTGTTAGTCCCAAACATTCATATCTGAAGATAGATAAACTATTGTCTTTCGTCTCATCCGATCGATGTGTTTGCATAGTTGTTCTTTCTTGCGTTGTACAATACCAAATGTATACTATCAACGCTAATATTTTGACAGGACTTACTAATCGTCAGTATGTTTCAATATTTATAAAATCAGGACCGCTTTCGACCTGCGTGTATTGAAAGGACTCTTATTATATAAGATGTTTAGAAATCTTATGTAATGTTCTCTGTTGGGCAGACATAGACAAATCCGTGTTTTTATTGAAAGTGGACTTCAGATTCCTATAAGAATTAGGGGGATATTAATATTGTTCATAGCCAATATGAGCAAATTTTTGTTCAACACCAAGAAAACTAAAATACTTGTCATATCTTCGAAGAGAAAACCTACAACTCATGGGTCAGGATAGTGTAACATAATAAATTTGATTCGTTAGTGAAGATGACCTGCATCAAACATTTATAAAGTTACTGGAACTATAAAGCATGAAAGTTTTCGAGGACTCAATATTGATAAAACGTGTGTCTTAGTCTGCAACAATACTTGGTTGAGGCGATAAATTTGTAAAAAATTATAATTTACAGCAAAAATCATTATTATATTTTTTAAACTGAAGAGCTCAAAAATAATAGTTTGTTTATTTCCGTTTGGCGGCTACGGATATACCTTTGGATTTAGTTCCAATTTACAATAAAGATTATCGTCATGACGAATCTAGGTGATGGACTGTATTCAGCTGCCAAACAGAAGACAATTAAAATATTCTCATTTCAAATTCTCTGTAGTAATTAAATTTTTTCTATTTATACTGGGAGCATAAACAACGTGCCATGTTTCTCCTCCCAAGTGGTTCCTTTAATAATCGCATCCTATAAATCCATAATTATATTAAAATGATATAAATTTTTGAGTAATAGGTTTAGTGTTTTTTTTACAATTGCACGGTGACGTCCCAAAGGTTACCCACCAAGAAAAACTTCATTCCTAAGACGTACATTTTATCTTGTGATGAATATTTCCTTTCAATGTCCAATTCTCGTTAGTAAAGGGCACAATGTTGTTTTAATATGATAACATAGATTGTGGAATTCACGTCGATGTACGATACGGACAGATGAGCCAGCAGCATAGTCGGTATGTGGTTTCTAATCACTAATACTCGAATCGATATGCACTAAAAATCCGAAAATATACGCTAAAAAGTTCAAAATATACATTAAAAAATTGATTCATACAGTTAAACAATTACGGTATCTACTTATTTAAAATGCAAGTTTAAATAGGGTTAGTTAAATGAACTCGTTTATATAGTATACTCCATATTTCAATTGAAAAACATGTAAATTTTGATTGATAACAGTAATTTAACGTAAAAATTACAGAGTTCAAAAAAAGCTCTTCAAAAATATATATTTACTAGATGATTACCCGACGTTGCCCCGGAATTTTTTGACTAATGTTCTTTTACTCACGAATAAATAAAATCTAACGATATTGCAAGATCAAAATTCCTGTACTTACTGATTTTTTTAAGAACATGTACGGAATCCTAATTTTTCAAATCCATAATAATACAAATTTTATACTAGACTCGAGTGTATTTTACGCACAAAACGCGAATTCGGCCATTGGACGAAAAAAACGACCAAAACTAGTTTCGGCAGATGAGTATTTGCCTGAACTAGTTTTGAGCGTTTTGAAGAAGAACTAGTATAGAGCGTTTTCACAATTATGAAGTTTCGTGTATTTTAAGCGGATATCATGTTTTAAGTGTGGTTAATATGTTATTTTCATGCATGAGACATTTATAAGTGTCTCATTCCATTGTACGGTGTTTGTAATACTCAGAGTGATGGAAATCGAGGTGAAAGATGCTATAAATCGATTCTTCAAAGTCATAGAAAGTAAGGAAAAAAATATCAAAACACTCAAAATCGGAACCCGGCTAAAACTAGCTAAGTAGGCCTACTCACGGTATTGCCCTCTTGTATTCTGTGTTTAAATTGATGTTTCAGCATTTAGCTTCTTCTTTTCCCGATATAGTTGCTTACACTATTGAATATATTTATCATAATAATCCAAGGCAAAAATATCTTAGGAGCAAGGTTTTCCGAACCACGGACCTCTCGGACCCAGTACTGCGCCACTCTGTTTGTGTGATATGCTTCATCTTCTTAACTAATTTACAAAATATAATTGTTATAAAAATTTTATCATTGTGTACAAATAATATTGAGATTATTCACACATTGGAGTCAAGGTCAGGCGGTGAAACTTATTTTAATAAAGTTAGTGTGTACTAAAAACTTTAAAATGGTACCACAAAGCTAGCTTGTTTTATCAAATGATGTGAAATTGATAACTTTTTCAGTTTATGAAAAAAAGTGAAATTATAACGTTTGTTGTGAGAAAGCTTGTGAACTGAGGCACACTTTGCAGCTGGTTCATTCTCGAGGAGTGTGGGATCTTTTTTTTTTGGACCGGTTGCTGATCACCAGTATAATCCAATGGCATACTTAGATGGACAACCATTGTGTGTGATTCAAAAAGAGAAAGGGGAACTGCTGGTCGATTCCTTGACCCCAAGTAGAGGCTTTTCCCAGTGGAACCCAGTCACGAGTGACCATCGAACACTCAATATTTGGTCTAGAGATACGATGCTTTCTTTGATCTAAGTTATCTTTCGAGAAGGAATAGTTAGCATGTATGTCCGGGTGCGGCCTTTGGGCTCATACTTCCCCTCTTCCCCCCTCGCGATAAACTACATTTCTTTTCCTTCAACTCGGTCGGTCTATCGCACGTCACCGCGAGTTCATCGGCGAAGATCGCGGAACCTCGACCTCGAACCCCCAGCGAAGAGGCAAGGAGACCGTTGGCCTTCGATGACCTTCGATAAGAGACCCCCTGCGGAGCTGTCGCTACGTCGCTGCTGGGTCGCTAGTTAGCAACACTCCTTATCCCATGGGTTCACAGACTTGCCATTCGGCCTTGGTGGCTCCCAGAGATTGTGGATTTGGCCTTACGTCGTCTTTCTTCATGGCATGACGTACAAGCGGCATCTGGTCTGATGAAAGAAAGTCTCCTTATGAAATAGATTTCTTCCTCTGTGTAGCCTACGTCAGATGCCCCCGTCGTCTGGTTATATCGCACCATGATACGTCGGATGATTTCATTACATTAGCACCGTTACGGCGAGATAGCTACTTCAATCTGAGTTAACACTGCGGAAGTTACAACTTCTTTTCTGAGTTTGGAGGAAGGTACTTGCAGAAAGAAGAGATCAGATTGGAATTATTAAAGGTATTCTTAATTAAAATTATTATACAACAATGTATTTTGGTAGAATAGTAATTAGGGGAGAAAGTAAGCAGCTTCACTTATCCATTTAATTATTTTTCTTTTCTTTTTTATCTATATTTGGACACCGTTTCGCGCATTCGTCTTAAATTTTAACTCAGAAGGGCAATGTTTTTTTTTATCAAACGTTGTCCTGCCTGTTCTTGTGTAATACATTAAAATACAATTTATTAATTTTCTATAAATTTTATAAGCAGTTTTTTACTGTTTTCTTATTTTAGAGGGGTGTTTTGCCTTTGTGGAGGGTTGGCAGAAATGTTGAATTCGACTCTACCCCAGAGCCCCTGATCAGAATTGCCGGGATGATACCCCGCCCGCTTTCGGAGAGAGAATTAATTCTCGACGTGATCATACGCAGTTTCTAACTGCTTTTTTTTGGAAATTTATACGTAAAAAAAGAGATGTGTTTTGTTCTTAGTTGAAAGTTATTAAATGCTTTAATTTATCTGAGGAAATACATTAATGTTAAATTAAATGAGTAGATTTCGCTTTGTCCATCATTTTGCTGTGTAGTTTGATTTTGTTTAATAATAATAATAAATTTATTGTCAAAAAACAGTACAAAAATCTAAATTAATATGATATTTTTTGTTTTAATTTTTATTTTAAAATTGTAACTTTACGATGAACGTAACTGGGAATGGTCAATCCCAGCACTTTTATTCAAATTGCAAATATTTGTCTCCATCATTCGAACTTTACGTGTTCACCAACGTAGATGACTTTCTCATCTCTTTTCAAATAGTTTTAGATATTGTTAAAAATCATGAGGATTACCAAGAATTTGTTTTTACGGAGTTAAAGTTGCGAAAACGAAAACATTTTAACCAATATTCTTCAACTCACACATCTTAACTAGACATAACGCTCCTAAATTTTACTGACATTTTTAGTAAGAATTATTAGTGAATGAATTGAGATTGAACAGTTTAATAAATAAATAAATAAATTTATTGTCAAAAAACAGTACAAACTGCGCATGACCAGGTGGAGGAAAAAAAAAACTAATTCACTCTCCGGAAGCAAGCAAGGGACCATCCCACCAACTCCAATCAAGGGCCCTTGATTACTAGAGTAAAGTATATTGAAAATTGTATTAAAACAAAAGTTAAGAGACCTATGTTAAAATTACTAATGAAGTTAAGTTTATTTATTTCTCGTATGGATTTGTTGACATGTGCCATGAATATACACAAAATAACTTAGTACACGGAGTTCTCTTATACGTCGTGATGATGAACGGTTAAGTATTGAAATTTTTAATATACTTGTAGAAAGGGGTTTTAGAGAAGAACGCAATTAGACACTGGAGTGCTGTGCAGATGTATGAATCACTTTAGGAAGTATCGTGCTTATTCAGCATTCCGTAGTTTTAGCGGATATGATTCATGTTCTTTGAGGGGCCTAATTATGAGATAAAGTGAATCACTATTTTTTATTCGTATGTTATATTTCGTGAGCATTACCACAGCCTGATTTCACACAGTCGCGACAATGAAGGCAAAAACTTCACTACGTGTGATCTTGGGTGAATATAAGTGTTTAGAGTCCTTTATATGAAGAGAGACAAGTCGAACAAACTTGCAAGGAGTATGTTCTCATACTCCAGTGGATTTTCTGAGCGCGCATCATCAGCTAAGATGCACATATGATTATCATAATGGCCGTCCCTTGTTTTTGTTTACGTTCGTTTCTCACGAGAAAGTAAAATGAAATGAGAGATGATGATTTAGTGAAAACTTTAACCTATCATAACTCTCAACCTTACTTATCCTGTTTCACGTCCAGGAGACCTATATGTCTGTCATCTGACTGTTCCCGTAATACTGGGAAAGGGACCCAATCAGATGCGAATTATACTATGTGGTCGCGAACAAGGATGGAAGTGATGGACTCTTTTCTGAAAAATAGTTTGTTATAAAATAATAAAATTAATTTAAAATAGTGCGTGCCCGGAGTAGATATAACTCGGGTGCTAGGTCTTCATGGTGCTTTTAATGTGTCTCCCCATCGTACTTGCAAGAAAAAAAAGTGTGAATTTTCGTTCGCGAGTTTAAAAATGGCAAACTGGCTCGTCCTAAGCATTTCAGACGATTTCACCAAGTTTAGTTCGGATTCATCCAACAGCATAGATTTACACTCCAGATAACCTTCCAGGATATCCGATCACAGTGGTTTATAGTTACTTAATCTTTTCTTAATCATGGTACGTTGAGTACTACAGTATTTCTGTAACCCCAGAACCGAGTTTTTCTTTGGATATTTTGACTGAACTAATGGGATGAACTCTCGCCAGCGTTCGCTTAATAAAATATATTTTTGCCATCGCCATCATCGTTCAGAAATTATCTACTTTTATTCTGGAAATTAATTATAATTCAAATGAAATTCTAAATTGCCATCCTAATAGACGTTCATCCGCGAACATGTGAGACCGAAGGGCGTAGTGGTAGATTTAACTCTTCATCCAACTTTAATGACTTTTTCTTCTGTATATATCTGATTTAATATGCGACGTGTAAGTAAGCTTTAACTCAAAAGCAAGACCACCAAGAGCGTAGCGTGAATAAGTACCATGAAGGATCCAATAAAGCTCTGAGAATTGAATTTAAATGTACAACACTGTAGCACGCGAGGTGACGTTTGGAATTTCCGATACGGCTGGAGATCATCGGAATTCCAGTACACGTTGGTACGAACCAGAATTTTCCGTCGCAGTTCTTTACTCGCATGTATTTTTGTATTCGCACTTCTAAGGGTGACTTATTTCTGAACTCTGGCTAACACTATTTGTTTGTTTCTTTTATGTGACAAAATTGAAGGATTTAAAAGATTTAAATAAACTAAATTCTAAGAGAAACTTAGTACATTTAACTATTCTTTTTCGAGGATCAGGATTCAACATAGCTCATAAGATGGAGCGCTGGAGTGCTTGTAATAAATTTCGAATCCTATTTAGTTGATGCTGATTTTCATCCAGGATTTTTTTGAAGCAACTTTCTTTATCAGTAACAAATATTTAAACAAGATTCAAATCCATTGTTAAAAGTATCAAATTATTTTCCGCATTCCTAATGTAGATAATCTGCGGCTCCTCTTTCAATTACTACCTCTATTTGTCTGTTGTCCAGTTCAGTCGTCAGCATGACGCTTTAACTCTCTCGTGTATCGTATGCCGTTTAGTGTATCGCATATCTTATTTACCTTCTTAAGAGATACGTATACAATGACGACGTGATGTGCGTATTCAGAACTTTTATAAGGAAAGAAGAGAGGATTGAGGAAATGTGGAAGAACCACGAGGAACTGCAAACCATGTAATGACGTAGTTAAAACATAGTTTGTACAATTAATTTTTTTTTTTTGCTTTTTGTGTGAGTGTGATTGGAAATAAATAAATAAAATAATCTTATTTACGTAGTCGCTGTAGTACACAAAACGGTCTGCATTCCTGAATTGTGTTCTTTACAAATTCTTGTCTCTCCATCCCTTATAAGTTACCTTGTGTATTCTCTTCCCCCAACGTCATATAAGTCACAATCCTGGAGCATTTGATCCGGAGTTTCATCTCCTTTCCCGCATACACATTTCCCATAGGATCCTTTTCCTATGTTCCTGACGTATGTCGCTTAATTTCTGTGTCCTTATATCCCATTTGTTTTATTTGATGGGTAAAATCATGTCTATTTCTTGTTCTTTGTTAATGTATTGGTAAACTTGCAGCACTTTTTTTCTATGTGTATTATGTCATTCCCCATGATCCAGGCTGAATCAGATCTTTAAACTATCATCTGGGAACTGCATTTATCTTACAGGTCAAAGCTACTGAAACATGGTTCTTCAAGTACCATGGTCAAAAAACACGCGAAATGTTTACTCTACATGAAATCCAACGGCAGGGTCGCCAGTAACAGGAGCACCCACGCCCATACAGACACACACAACCACCTCCGGGATTTAATGGCCCTACCGGGCAATTCGTTTAAGCAGCTCTAAGATGATATGCATTTTATATAACTAAAAGAATTAATGAAAACTTTAACATGTGTGTTTATTTGCTGATAAAGTTGTCGTAGTCAAAATTAAGCATCAGTTTATTCATACAGATATTTAGAATACATTTATAAGAAATTTGAAAACTATTTGTTTTACACTAATTCAGAAACTCAGTTTTCATCATGGACTATAAAAGCACATTATTAAAACACAACGCTTCTCTATGATATCTTGTTTAAGAATTTCATCAAAAGTAAAATTATATTATCAGTTTTTAATTTTACCTTTTTCTGTTTTACTAATCATTGATACAAATAGCAAGAGAATAGACCCAATTTTGTTCTGGAATATCCCACCTTACGAGGTGTGATCGGAGAGTACTCCGACTTTTTATACATTGGTACTACTATGTACGTTCAATGTACCTTATTGCTACTAGTATCTGTGTGTATAATATGAGCTTCCTACACATGGTAAATATGGAATTGGTAGTTTACATATTATCATTAATATTTTGAATTTGTCTAATGATTGCGCAATTGCTCTACTTCTTATGCCAGTGTTTGTACCACATTATTTTGTACAATTCTTCAATTCTCAGTGCATCCAACGAGCCTCAAATCATATGCGCTTGTCCGTTTTCAAAATTTAATTCAAATATATACAGCACTTCGTTATGAACGACAAAGTATCAAATAATTTAATCAACTAATGAGATTATCAACGGAATTGAAAGACTTCAGTGACTCAAATACCAAAGATTTTTCAATGATCCACATCGAAAGTGCTCAGTTATGTCAATGTTATTTTTATTTTACTCAGAAACTAGTATTTTATGCACGCGGTTGGTTTTAATTGCAAAGATGAGCAAGTCCAGTTGAACCTCTGTTAACCGGCCTTGGATTAACCGGCCAGTGCCGTGGAACAGTTGTATAATAGTTCTCTCAGTGTATAATAGATGGTAGGTAGTGGCTCAAACAGATTCTTTGACGGGTCTTTTCTGGAAAGTAGAACGGGGTGACGCGAGGGTGCAAGACGGGGGAAGAAGAGTGCTGGGTAGAATGGGGTCCATACATTAAGTTTTCAAAGTTTATTTAAGTTCGTAACACTTAATTTTTTCGTGTTCGTTTATGCATGTGTGTGTGTGTATGTGCATACTCATACGCAGTTCTTCTGCAAGTGGAGCCGTGCCGTCTATCTTTCGATTGGACTCCTTTATTCCTCTTATTTCCACCCATGAGAATCGATTCTCCTCTACATGCTTAGAGCCAATTCTTGAGAAATAGTCTTTGGCATTGCTTCCCTCTCTGTGTTCTTGCGTCTAACCCCTCCTTCTTTCGCACCCGCCTACACGCCGCCGTTGTGCCGCCGCGTCCGACCGGCCATCCAACCAGCCGCCCGAGCTTTACTTTATCGCCACCAGATCGGCGAAAGTTACGCGTCCCTTAGGGAGCCAACGAAACGACCGCTTGTCGCGATAGGGGCTCCAGCTCTCTCCCAATTGGGTGTCCTCTCTCTCTTTCTTTCTCTCCTCCTCTGTCACCTTTCTTCTTCCATCTCCTCTTCAAAACCTCCACCCATACTCTAATCCTAGGGATATACTAGCCCTTCGTCTTCATTGAGTCAGAAGCGAGAATCCTACGCTTTCCTCGAACGTTTATATGGTTGTAATCCCTTTTTAAGTACCTCCAAATTAAAACTTAGGAGAAAAACGTCTGCGGAAGTTACGAAGTAGAAGTGTTTTTATACTAGGAGGGTTTGTCCATGTTATTACTAGCCGGACGAGTCGTCGTATTAATGGTGTTCTCGAATTCGGAAGATTCTCGAACCATAGATTTCGTTCAACGAATTCATCTTGCATTCATTTCTTTACGGAAGAAGGTCACATTGACAGGCGAACCGCTTCCATAATCCCAACCAGATTTTTATAGCAATAAAAATATCATTACTTATTCATCAACATACTCGGTGTGGTTTAGATTCTAGACTTACATTCTCTGGTTTATTTATTATGTATTCGTGTCACCAGTACGTAATTTTTTGGCACCGGAACAGATAATCATATCTTTACGTTTAAGAAAAGATTAATAAATCTTATCGTATACTAGATTCGTCTTGAATAAAACTTACTATTATTCAGGACACTTATTAATTTATTTGATTTAGTTCTGTCATAATTCTGATTAAATATGCGAGAATAAGTATATTGTTATGGAATACTATATTACAAAAACATTTTCCTAATGTGTTCTTCTCTCATCTTAACGATGGAATGTGCAATATCTTTAAGGATTTGGAATATCCACAAAATGTTGATAAACCTCATCCTACAATTACCTGATATTATTTTTCTCTTTTCTTCTTTCCCTTCATTCTTCCTTTTCTCTTGTTTAGAAAATTAGAGTTTTCTGAATTAAACTTTTAAAAAGTTATAATGCATTGGGCAACTGTTATCTGTCCTTTCCTCTCATCTCTATGTGGTACCTAGGCAGGACGGTTTTTAGTGGGTAAGGTTGAGTTATTCGACGAGTCCCCGTGTGTTACGTCGGTTCTCCCTGTGGTGCGTAACTCCATTTTCCCTACGTGCTTATAAAAAAAGCATTTGTAGATATGTCAGGCCTCTAATGACCCGGATTTGGCGGGCCCTAAATCCCAATAACAAAAACCCTGGTATAATAAACATCTACATGTTGTGCACTTGTAACAGGGTGAGATATTCAGCTGAGCTTCACTCTTCCATACAAAAGTCGATTCGCCACCTAGTTCCGCAGCAATACAACATCAATCCTTCCCATTTCCTTCACCCGAAACCTTGTTAAGTGGGAAGTGGGCGGAATGGATTGCACCTCATCTTAAGCCAGATCATAACAGAAATAACAATAAATTAAATAATACACAATAAACCTTTTTTAAAACAAGCTTTTGTTTACACCATACACTAAAACGAATAAAATAAGTTTTGGTTTGTATGCCAAATGCTAATACCTCCTTAGACATTTCAAATTAGATGATCCCAATAAAAATATACTTACTTACTATCTTTAACGCTGAAAATGATTAATATTTTATGTTGAATTATTTGTCTTCAAAAAGCTTGTCGCGCGAAATTTCATAAAAGTAAAAAACCAATTTATTTCATATCACAGTGCGACAGTAAGTAAGTACTTGCCGAAGTATGCATTTTCTTTACAATTCGCGCGACAAGCTGTTTGAAAAAAAAATCAATATAAAATATTAAATCATTTTTTATGTATTATTTTATGCTTTTTAGAATAGAATTTGTTTATTTGTTTGTCGTTCCATTAATCTTGTTTGTTCAGAGGTTCACAATACTACAAAACTTTTTAAACACAAACTTTTATTTGATATAAATAAATAACATAAAATTGTACGTGGAATACACCCTCCGATGGGATAATATCCTTTTGAGAAGCGATTGTAATGATAAGATAAAAAGTTCTCTTGCTGTTTGTAATGATAACATAAGCCGCTTGTTTGTAATGATTATATAGCGAAAAGGCATAGCTTGTGCAATTCTTCATACTTATTTGTAAGAAGAGACGGATTGTATTTCAGGGGACGCTTCCCGGAAATAATCCGCCGCGAGTTATCTCCGACTAAAATCATAATTAAAAACCTTTTAGAAAGAGATTTTTTTGATTTAGACATCATGTGAATTGTCATCGGGTGTGCCAAATTTCAGCTCAATCGGTTGGGGGAACTGGTTTAAAACTCAGTTGCAAAGGTTTGGTCTAAACCTACTAACAAACAAGGTTAAATAAAACGTCAAGTTAAATAGAAGCTTGTTTAAACAGTTAATATGGGGAGGGGTTGAGACGAACAAAGTTTGGATTTGAATGGTTGGAGGAATAACAAAATAAACATAGAGAAAGCATCTATCTGCAAAAATTATTTAATTTTGGAAATATGTAATCATGACCGATGAGTGGTATATGAATGGTTTGAAATCTATGAAGTGACCTTAAACCTAAGTTATCTTTATGCTTAATGAAAATCTCATATCCACAAGTAACGGCTGTTATATATTTAATCAATTCATTGACAGCATGAGCTGGGGATAACATAATACAATGCTTAAAGTTTTAAGGTTTTTATTTTTAAGTAAATTAATAATAATTCTTAAAATAATTTATGATGTATTTAGTTACAAGTTTAATCTCGATCCTTTCTAATACTGTAAACGGAGGTGATTGTGTCTGATATAGCTTCATGGTCTAATTTCTGATCCAAATTTTGATGCACTTTGGCACAGATGTAGCTTTATACTTTGAGGATACGACACGTTATCATTAATCCAATAAAGGAAATGCTTTGAGACGACTTTTTATTTTCTTTACGAGTCTCATAATAATGACTCTCTTTCCAAAACATTTCGTCCCGGATGTTATTTAATTTTTGTTTAGTCAACCTGTGTATCTACGACCTGGTTTGGTAAATGAAATATCTTAATACACGTACTACGTTTGCTAATATCCTTTTCAAAATTGTATTTAAATAGACTAGTGGGTTATTTGTTTTATAAAATTGTAAATAACTAAAGTTACATTGAGCTTATTAGATGTTGACAGTTCAATGCACGATGTCCCCGGTACATTGTCCAAAATCCAACACATCTTGGAAATCTCATAATCTTGGGATCAGTTCGTGAAACGAAGTAAGTCTACTGGAGTTATATATTGCCAAAGCGGAAACTGAGAGGAACTCCAGTATGAAAATATGAAATTCCCCGTTCTGGAAGCTTCTTCTCGAAACGCCTTACCTAATTCACCACGCTTCGACGCTGTCATTTCCGATCGTTGGAAACGATAAAAAGTTCTTCTCCAATGCCTTCACCCTCTGGTGCCCTCCTTTAACTTTTACCAACACTAGAATCATCTTCTTTCTCAATACTGTTGGAATAATATTTTCTTACATTGAAGGAAGGGAGTTACGAGATGTTTGCGTGATATTTCCTTACTCAATTTTGAATGATATTGTTCGCAGGACATACTATTTTTCTCTCTCGAGAATTCAAAGGGCAACCAAATTCTAAGCTTGTTCGAAAAATTGTACGATATATCGTTTCTAGAAGATAACTCGTCTTCCGTTATTCTTAACCATTTACCACAAATGAGGCATCTCTACAAAGATAAGTCTTCGGACGAGGAATGGATCTCTAACTTACGTTTATACGATTTACTAGCAGAACTAACCATCGTTGCCCGGGATTTGAAAATAAACTAAAAACAACTATCACTGGAAATTTAAAATTTAAAAACAATTCACAAATAAACAAACAAACAAAAATTATTTCAATTACTTGAGTATTATCTTGAGGAATAGTTCTGTAATACCGAGTGGTCAAGAATTATATAAAATTTATTTTAATTTTTAAACAAACATACAAAAAATTATATCAACATTCAAGGAAAAATTGGTATAGTTTACCCTATAGAGAGTATTAAAACACTTATAAACAGGCCTGGATTTTTTAGTTCATTTTACCCGGAGTTGTTCGGGTTCCTTATACAATATTCTAAATATATTTGTTAGTCTCTACTTTCGTTTAATTAAATTAATCAGCACGAAGCTACAAAAATCACACAGTTTTCAGTATTGGTCGTTACGTTATTACGAATTATTTCAAAATCCAGACAGAAGGAAAATACAATTTACACAGAAAGCTAAATAGACAAAGTGTTTAGTTAAGACATCTGAATTCTTTTGTTTTCATTTCGCATTTAGGTTTTGAACTGGAAAACAATGTTTTTCACAGCCTTTATGTAATTTTACTTCTACGATTTGATCAGTTTCGTTCAGTGGATTGTCCACCTCACGTAACGCAATTGAACTCCGGCGGACACATTAGTAAGCTTCATAGTCAAGAGTCATACGAGTGAAGATTCGCATCTACTGATATGCAACCAATTGTAATTGTTTTTCTGCTCTTGTAATCCATTAATATTAATCATACTTTGCATTTTAATTGAAATAAACCTTTTAATTTAAAGAGTTCTTTTTTTTTCTATTAGGTACTTTTTCCAATACCTATGCCACAGACATTCCAAATAATTCACATTTTTTAGCACAATTACTACAGAACTCTCACAAAAAATTCCAGTCGACGAAAAACCGTCCTTAAATGAAGAAGATGAAAGAAACACACACAAAATTGTTTTGTTCTAAAGACTAGACCTATGTATCTCTATGTACGAGTATTTTAATACGTGAATCCGAATCCGGCGAGAATTGCTCCATTTTCTTTAAATAGCTAAAAATCGCCTTTAAATACAGAAAATACGGACTTAAAAAACTGGGGTGGGGTGAGGGACCAATTGTGAATCCGGAATCGGGTTTAGAGCGTAAAATTTTAAAGATACAATGGTTCTTAGACCCCCACCCCCCCGGGGGACTTACATCTAGTAAGTACGTGTTTGGCTAACACGGGACCCCGACCTGAGTCTGGCATTACTTCCACTTACTTGCGCGAGGCTCTTTCCTTTCTCTTTCCTGACCTTCGTTGGTCACCTCTTGTTCTTTTCGATCCCGACGCTAGGGTATCTTTCATTTTCCTCTTTCTTCCTCTTTAAAAAAAATGATGAAAGTAATGTTTTAAGATATGTTGATATTTGAGTTTTGAGTTGTAATTCAGGAGGGTTTTTAGTGGGTATGGTTGAGTTCGGCGAGTCCCACACGCGGGGAGAGTCATGTTGGCTCTCCTTAGTGCGTAACTACATTTTCCCTACCTGTACAAGATTTTAGGGCTCTAAAGACCTCGATGTCGACGAGCCCTAAAGCCCCACAAAAAAAGGTCTTTGGAACAGGTCAATGTTTTGTGTGCCTGTGTTCTTTAAGTACAGATATATCATTCTTTAAAAATTATTAATTTTAAATACATTTAATTGGAATTGTAGTTAGTTCATTACTTTCATCCCCTAAAACGTTACTACGAGTTCCATAAACTTTATTGAAGTCGACATTTTATATTAAATACCTTAAAGACGAACTTCTGGATAAATGTTGTATATACCATTTACTGCTTTCACAATACTACGGACCCATTGACTGCTATTCTCTTAGTATGGCCACGGATTCTTGGCATGGAGCCTCTAGTTGTACGATTTATTTTAGTAGCTGAGCACCCGCAGCTTTACTGGCGTGAATTTCGTTATTTTGCACACATATTATTTCTCAATTGCCATTGATTTCTATAGTAAATACCATTTTTTAATGATGGTGGTGTGGTAGTTTATACTACAGTTTATTAACAGTCGGACACATCCTTTAAAAAGCCGAGGGGTGGTGCTTATGGATTAGAATACGGGTGAATAGAGTTGTATTATCTACGGTCTAAAGAATACCTGCAAGTGTAACAGCGCTTGCGTATATTACGAATGCATATTTAATAGGTGCGTATCGGACTGCCAGTGGGGAGGATTTAGACATATTTAATGGAATCATGTCATTTGATTTGTACGCCCAAAAATTAAAATTTACGCAAATAAGACAAGAAAATAGTAGTGAATGGGGACGAAATGGCTTTTGAAGAAGAAACCGATAGTTATTAAATGGATGGCACAAACATCTTGGGAAAAGGGAGACGATTCAATACATACCAAATGTGAGATTACGAGTGAGAGCAAAATACTTGTGGTCAAACATATGTAGCAGAATTCATAATAGGACATGGGAACTGCAAGGAGAATTGGTCACGAGGAGACATCTATATGTATGAATGGTGGATATGTAGAAAACAATGACCATATACTTTGAGAGTGTACCTATTACGGACATGAAAGAGGTAGATAACAAAATACCTAAAAGAAGAAAAAAAATTTTAAACAAAGGATACGAATAAATATATAGCAACAGAAGAAAGAAGAAAGGATTTCACATTTTATCGACTGTATCACGCAAGTAGCATAAGATATATACTTAAGAAAGAAGACTGCAGAAGCTAGATGTATATGAGCGTCCGTCTCCTCTTGGCAGGGACGGGAACGTATCAACATCGACAGATGCGACGACACGACGAAGGAAATAAGTAGAAGCGTAATAAAGAAAAGTCTCGCAATGACTAATGTCTACGAAATCACAGCCAAAATGAATGAAAACAATGCTAGGTAATCCTTTATATTCACTGACTCACGGAAGATATCTTTGTATAGTCGATTTAATTAAAAACTTTGTTTGAGATCACATCACACAAAAACTATAGAGTGGTCTAAACGAAACTCTCAAAGTTGTATTTATTAGGGTCAGGAACAGGATCTAAGCTAGGTTTTTTTTATACATCATTTGGAATTGTTGTACGAAACTAAATTCAAAAGAGGAACGGAAACTATTTTCATATGAGTATAAAAGTCTAGATGGACTGAATGTATTTCAATAAAAAGTGTATTCAAATTTTCATATACAAATTGTGTATATGAAGTTTGTATAATTATATGAGAAAATGACGTAAGTAGGTACAGTAGAACTCCTCTTAACCGGTATGGTCGGGACTGAGACCCTGGTCGGTTACCTGTTTGGTCGGTTAATCGAAGTTCCCTTGTAAAATCAATATTCATTCGAAAAGAACCTTCAATTTCATCAGGTTATCACGGATAAACAAGCATGTGAGATGTTTACATTTCATTTATTTGCAACTCATTTATTGTACTGTATGTATAAAGGAACACGAAAAAAATTAAACATTATATAAATGTTTATATTTGTACGATGTAAAAATATAGTTGGTGTACGTTCGTAATGTTTAACTAACCTATATAAACTTTTTATGATTATTGTTATTACAGTTAAATTATATAAATGATAAGAAGAACTGTTCCACGGGATAGGCGGCTAATCAGAGGACCGGTTGATCCTATGTCGTTTAAGAGGGGTTCTGCTATTGCAATATTAAGGAACCCATATTGTAAAAGAAGATATGAGGTTTCTCTTTAACGTTCGTTTTACCCCTTACATAGAAGAGTACATCATAATTGAGTCACATTCCTTCAACGTCCTGTTGTCAAGATAACATCTCATCAACGTGTAGACCAAAGAAATCATTTATGATTCCGTTTCGGTAATTACGATCGAGAATGGCGATCAAATCATCTATAATACGATTCAAGTTAAAATGGATAGAGAAAATGCAATATCTGTCCAGGGAAGTAAAAACAAAACAAAACATGATGCCAACTTAAATGATATAAACCTAAAACTCATAGAAAAATTGTCATCGCGGGAACCGTTATGTGCTTTTGTAATCTGCTGTTGTTTTGTGAGGTTAGTGTCAGATAGCCTTCGTGTAGATGCAATGGAATTGAAAGACCTACATGTGCGCTAGGATGAGACCAAATGATGTGAGGAGTTAGTCACAAATTAAAGTTGGCTGTAAATTCAAATAAAAGTTTCTTCGACATTTTTGGAAACATAATGCAAATTACATAGTGAATAGCGTGGTTACGTGATTGGTGTACTGCAAAATATCCAGTTGTGATGGAAGAGCTGTGTAACATTTGAAAAGTTCAAGGGTACCTCTATAAATTCAGCAAGGGACAAAAAATTTATGATTACTCCACCAAGTTTGTGCTTCTTAGAATTATGAAGCATATAAGGCGACCATTTTCACCAATGGAGAAACATTGTACTTTGGCAGCGAGGGTTTTTGGGATGACGCGACGTAACATAACCTCATTTCCGAGAAAAATGTTATTGTTGTATTTTCATGTATTAATCTACCTTATATTGAAGATCTTCCTGTCCTACCGTTAGTATGGTACACAGTCACCCCTAGATTTATTTTTACACGTGTTTGAACAGTATGCTATTGCAATTCCCTTTCTAATATTTGTCAAATTGTCACCCAAAAAATTAGTTTTGTTGTCAGTTCTGTCGTTATACATTGTTTGTTCTATTTAGTCTCATTATACTCCCCTGCAATTTATAAGGCAATACAGATATCGCAGACAATAATTTGGCGACTGTTTAAGAGATATTTGCGACAATTGTGTTTTCACCTTGCATTTCAACTCACAAAAAGATTTCTCCCGTCACGTTACTTTCCACATTTTCTTCTTGTCCACATTCGTGGTTTTCGGAAAGTGTCTTGGCAATAGGAAAGTACATCGATTGTAATAGAATCAAAATCCACCCCTAAATTCATTGACAATTTTATATCAAGCACGTTTGATAATTATTATGAAGTCGTTCAACTTTCTAGTTCTTTCTTGGGAATGGGAAGCAAGTAGGTAGCACAAACTATTATCAAATGACGACAGACCAACCCGCGTCTGATCAATATTTTAAAGAAAAAATTATTCTATATTTATTGAGTCTAAATTTAGAAATCGTACCATGGATGTGGTTCATCTTACAATAGTTAAACGAGAAAATTCTGATGAATTGTTTGACAAATAAATACATCAAAATGATAAAAAAAATTGTTTTTGAAGAAGAACCTTTAAGTTAACAATAGAATTTCTTCAATTTTCGAGTTCTTTACTTCATAAGAGTCGAACACAATTTTAACGCGAACTTACATAATTATCGCTTCGGGGAATATTCCGATACAAGAATCTCATTTGATGAGTGGATTGCAAAAATTCAGAAGTTTCTACATTCATTCCATTTCTGTAACGAGAATACGAGTTCGGCATTCCCATCATTGCAGCACTCGAGAACTTGGAAAAACCGAACAAACTTTCTGCAGATGGGTTTTTTTATCTTTAGAATGGAAATACTGGGAACGAAGCCAAAGTCTTAACGGCCAAAAGAGCACGCTTTTCTTCTACTCGTCGCCGGAGGCAGCATTTTCACGATCTTACGCCTTAAAATGGCGCGAGGATATTTCCGAGGCGATTGGCTGAAGAAAACAAAGTTAAAGTTTTTTTCTGTCACCTTTTTCGTCACCACTTGTATTTCGATCCTAATTCTGTGTGTTAGGAGTACCAATGTAATAATCCATGTTAACACTGCATGATACATTAAACATATTGTAGTGAGACATGCTACTAGAAATTTTACGTATTACAAACGGTATCGTGTTTTGTTTTCTTGAAATAGATTTTGTGGTGAACTAATCAGATATGTGACTAATGAAGGACTTATTAAGTTCTCAAGCATAGCTAAATTCTCTTTTTACCATTCTAGTAGAATACCTGAGATTTTGCTTACGTGAGTTTAGCTGAAGTTGAACGCTAAACTGTAACGATCTTTTATTGACAAATGATGTATTTTACTCACAACGTTCCGTCAAATGGTTTGCGACCTCGTCTGGTGTTTTACAATAATGTCTATAATAAAATGTATATAATTAATGTAATAATGACAGACGTAAATAGCACTACCATTAGCTGTGGGTAGAGGTTTTTTTAAATGAAAGCCCTGTGCGAGAAATATTTTATTGAGCGTAGGCGCTGTGAAGATTAGCTGGGAAGGTAGAAGGACTATACGCGTGATTTTTTAATCAAACTACATGTAATTGTGTGAAGTGGTCGCAAACGGACCAATTCAAATCCCCGGTGGACATTGCGTGAGTTCAGTAAGTATAATACGATGGGAAGTCTCTTCCTTTCGAGTTTCTTCTAGACCATATTTCGTGGTATATCTACCTACCAAGTACAATGTGTTGATAAATTCATTTTATTTTATTCATAATTGATAAAATAAATATTAAAAATAAACGAAGAACTAAAATATTTGAGTGACTAGGATTCAAATGCCTCTTTCAAAAATGTGTCTCTATGGAGTGAACAGGAAATACGGAAGGGAAAATTTACCAGGTTGACTACATTGGAGTTTGGTTTAAAAACTGAACATAAACGATGTTAAAATCGAATTTTCGAATATGATCAATCCTGATCAACCGCTTTTACATCATTGAAAACAAACGTTTTGAGATTTTCATCGAAATCGAACGAGCCCTTTCCTAGATAGATGCGTCACATATTTATGACAAAAAAGATGGGCTAATAATATCATTATTCGTCTGTGGTGCATGTCATCATTGACTTTTTTTTAGTGAGAACATTACTTTTTGCTTAATGAATGTATTTTCTTCCACCTTTATGTAGATAAATATTGAATACTTACTTTATAAAATCACAATATAGACAACATTTCAATCTCTGTTTGGGTCATATTCAGGTATTAGAATGTATTACACATAATTGACAAGTTTAGACAGGCACGAAGCGATTGGCGACCCTGCGATAGTAGACGTGATTGCGGGTTGTAAGAGAAACGAGTACTCGAAGTGATGGGGTATAGGTTTGAGGAAGGACAGAAAGTGTTATTACGAGTACCGCATGTATCAGACCCCAAGAACAAAATGATATACAAATTTTTCCCGTTATTCGAAGGACCATATACCATTACTAGAATAACCACTTCAAACGTAGCCGAGTTGACAAGTAATGTGGGAAGGATTATAGGGACTTTCAATTTTTTAAATTTGCGTCCTGTAAGAGATGATTGTACAATGGACTTTGCGTAGTAAAGAGCAGGAAGGCTCATATGCTGGTGGAGCATAATTTTGGGTGCGATGGCGGGGGCGCCCAAACATGTTCCGAGTGGGACATGGCATGATGGAGTAAGGATGATTGAGAGGATGAGGATTTTTTTTTTTGAAGATATGAAATTAGGCAGGAACGCTCAAATGCTGGTGGAGCGTACTTTTGGGTGCGTTGGAGGTTGCACCTAAACATGTTCAGGACGGACATGGCAGAGTGAGGAGGTTGAGTTAGGTAGGAAGGAGATTATGAATTGTGAGGATTATTTTTTGGTGACGTATGCGAGGAAGAATAATAGAAATCATGTTCCGTTGGACATGGCTTAGTTGAGGGAATGTAGTGGTGTATGATGGTGAGGGATTATGTTTTGAAAGATTAGTATTTTTTGTGAGGAATATGATGTTGTAAATAGATTGATTTTTTCTATACGTGACGTAGGGGAGATGCATTAATGGATAGTTTTTTTTTGGTAAATATGTGATTAATAATGTTGTAAATATTAGGATAATAGAATATTTTTGAGGGGAGATATTATAGCCAGGAGGACGTGGCGATGTGATGGTGATTTATTTTTTGTTTTGAGACGGTTTAATGAGGGTGTGAATTAATACATCGCGAAAAAAGGGATTATTTTTTTGTGTTATACAATGGATGTTTAGGGGTGCAATCAATAAAATTCGTGAAGAAAGATATAAGAACGATTACCCAAGAAGGTCGAGAATTCAAGGAAGCAATGAGGAGTAAACCTAGAGCAGAAATTAAAAGGGGCGTACCAGAGGATAATAGAAAACAAGTTAATTGAAGATAGTGTTTATGAAACCGACCAGGATCTAGAATTGATTTTTACGGTGGGGTGTGTAATTAAGTAATTATCATCGAATTTGGAAAATAAATATTGAAAGGTTGACCCAATTAAATTCAAAGAAATCGAATAATGATGTCACTCGAATTCGTCATGTGAATTAGGTTGTGATGAGAATAAAATAAGGAGGAAATATTGTGTGAATTATGAAACGGATATTCCGAAATTTTTTTTTGTAAAGATAAATATTAATCGTGCACGTAATTATTATGGATTTTGTGGAGTTATGAGAGTATGAGAAAAAGTGTCGATGAGTTTTGCCGTCGCAGACGAGGAGAAATATGCCGTCAGATTACCAACTCATATATGCGAAGGGGAGATATTAGGTGCGAAATATAAAAATGTTAAGTGTACGATTCGACGAAGTAAATGCGCAAAGGGAAAATAGGAAGTAAGTGAATTGAGAAAGCACGATGTGAAGTCCGTGGATCAGATTCAGAGGAACATAAGTCAGAACGATGTCGAGTGAGTATTGTCAACATTTTAGAACATAAAAAGAGATTTATTTCAATTAGATGAGAAACGATAATCATCCTAGATTAAATAAAACGGTAACGCCGAACATTGGGGTACGATGAAAAAAAAACACTATTGGAATAAAATAGATCAGAATAGAATTGTAAGCGGGTACAACAAAATATGTTACGAAAAGTAGAGATGTTGATAGAGCAATAAATCCGACCGAAGTGGTAAAAGAAGATAAGACCGATTAAAAGTGAAATAGGAATAGAACGGATAATGTCGATTGTGGTTGTTTTTCTTTTATTTTTGGGTATTAAAATATGTAGAGTGTTAGGAATTGAATATTGGTGAAATTTAAATAGGATTATGGTGTTTAATTAGGATAAGAAATGAACATGTAACTGATAGATTGTATGTGGTGTTGAAGTCGTCAGGGTAAATCCGGATACGGTACCATTTATTTTGAGAATACTTATGGGAGACTAATGAACAGTTCTCTATTATTATTTTGTTTTGAATTTAGTAAGAAAAAAATGTGTATTTTGGGGGTTATATGCAAAATCTAATTTTTTTTCTTATAGGAGAGGGGGGTTATCTAACGACCCGAATTCGTTAGAGGATTTTATATTATTTTGAAACATGTGCGGGGAATAATGGCTCAAATAGATCCGAAAACCCTATGTAATACTGATTTGAATGAGCGCCAAATAGGAGTGCGTTCTGTGAGGCAGAAAACGCAAACAAAAACTTTGAAAATCCGATTGCGATATTTAGAAAAATGTGAATACACCTTGTGGAGCTAGCGACGCGAAACTTGTCAGAGATAATTGATTGGCGGAATGCACTGTGCATAAATTTTAGTTGGAGTGGGGATTATTGCTGAGAAGGAGGAAATGCGACAGGTAAACGAACGAACGCCTGAAGAACAACATCGCGAGCAGTCGGTGGTTTCAAGGTCGCAGTAAGAGCCGATTAGCAGCAGCAGACTTCGGGTGTGTTTCTGGCACGCTGAGTTTGGACACGATTTCGAAGAATGTATTGTGGGTGTGAGTATACGTCTCTGTGAGACGAACATTTAAGCGCAGTGATTTCAATGATTAGAGATTTGCATTCCTCTGTAATTCAGTGAGAAGCTAGTATCTTGTAAAAGAGAAAGTCTCATTGGAATCGAGTCTGTCGCACTTGTTTTAAATTTTGTTTTCCGAGAAGAAAGAAGAGACAAGAAGGTGTTAAAAGAACTATTAAATTTTCTCTGCCGAAAAAGAATAAAGTAATGCTCATATCGTGCTAGTTTTGACTTTTTTTGATAATGATTTATTATATAATTTGTAAATGTAAATGCACGGACATATTAAATGAGCTAGATGTAATATTGCGCAACAAATTAATCTTAATGCACGTTGTTGTTAATAATAAAGG
>NNCF01128853.1:607567-649243 GCA_002313205.1 Laupala kohalensis | reverse complement strand
AGTCGACGATTTCCTATTATTTCATTATTCACATTTTTCTTTCCAAGATATATCAGACATGGGAACGTATTATCTGCTTTATAAATCCATACAGATAAACAAATGCGTAACGCGAAAGTGTGCCTGTCTGTTCGCTACCTGATCACGTCTAAAGCACTGAACTGATCGATGAAATTTGGCGAGGACTAGAGTTTAGATGTCTAGGATGAACATACGCTAACATTTATTTTTTTAATGTGTGATAAGAAAAATAGAAATATCGATAAAATCGAAAAAGAAGAGTTATTTTCGCTTACGCTGCCTAAACGGTTAAAAATAGGTAACAACTATGAATGGCAAAATTGTTTGCCTCAAAGAGTTCTACAAAAAAGTCTGCGGCAGCATATGTCTATGTACAAGAATGAACCTTAATTATCGATAAAACGTTACAAAAATAAAAGTGTTGAAATACTTTAATTTAAGAGAGTAATTAATAATGTAAATGTCAATCATTATCAAATGTAATGGATTCTTTGTTTTGTGTACTTAACAAAGATAAAAATCATCCGTAAATCGTAAAATTTTGACGAATAGTTTTGAATTGACTAGAATTCCAGTCGCGTCATGCCTCGGAAGCGACCGGCGCGGCTCCCGCGAGCGAGTGTAGTGTGCAGTCAAGTTTTGTACATTAAGAATTTGAAAAATTAGGATGCTGGACATGTTTTAAAAAACCAGCAAGAAAAAACATTTTGATCTTACACTATAGATAGATTTTATTTTTTCCTGAGTAAAAGAAGATTATTCTAAGAACTGTCCCAGGCAACGCCTGGTAATAAATAAATTTACTGTCAAAAGAGAATTTACAAACTTCGAGTGACCACATGGGGGCAATACACTAATATATTCTCCGGAAGCAAACAAGGGACTATCCCATCAATTCCGATTAAAGGCCTAATGCAGAGGCGGATTTTACATTTCCGCATACTCCTAAGATAAGAATAAAAGTAGTTTGGTATGTGTTGTAATATGACAAAATACCAACAAATGTGTATTTAATAAAACAAAAATGTTATTTCACAAGTACGCATTACTATAAACTACATATTATACGGAAAATATTGTTCATAAACCGAAGCTATTAAAATATCTCTAAATTTGATATTCATTATTTCTATAGACGCTGCCCCTAGGCGTGCATGTAAAATCAGCGTAAACCCGAAGGAGAACCGAAGAAAACGACGGGCCAGAATAGGAAAATCCTGGTAAATAAAATAGTCTTGCTAAATAAAAGTAATCGTTCATATTATCGTAGAGAATATTAGTTTCATAGGTCGAGTATAGCTAGTTAACATATATTTATAACTAGCTAACCCCACAGACGTCTTGTCCAAATTTCAATAAATTTGTGTGTGATCATTTTGTGAATTTGTGAAAAGCTGTTTTAAATGTGTAAACAAAATAAAAATGAGAAAAAGCGTATTCTCATTTTCTATTAACAGTTGTGACCATGGCTATTCAATTTGAGGAGGAGTACATTCAAAGTACGCCAATGGGAAATTTTTTATGCGAGATGAATTCTATCGGTAGAACACCGCTGAAATGCTGGAAATGTGTGATGTGCCTGACGTGAATTCGACTGAAAAACTGAAAAAAAAAGGAATCAATCAAATGTGTCGTTCCTGTCGTCAGTTATGATCGAGCGTGCATACAAAAATTATGATTTTTGCGGTTTGTTCGAATTTTCTGACTTTCTTTTGCAATTGTCCGGATTTTTTTTCCTGAAAACTTTTCCAGGACAATAACAAACAAAACAGAAAAAGAATTACGCATATCCATCGTTCGAATCGTGATTTATGGTCTTGAGTTCGTAAAAGAATCCCATAGAATAAAGCACTTTCAGTTTTTCCCGAATTTTCCAATTTTTCGGGCAACTTTTCCAATTTTTCTTTCCGTAAAAACCTTATTCCGACTATTACTAAGATTTTTAAAAAAATAGCCAAATCGATCCAGGTGTTTTCAAGTGATGCGTTTACAAACGAACAACATTTAATTTTTATTTATAGAGATGAAGTAGTACTAAATCAATAGTTTTTTGTGTTTCGCGATGTAATCCAATGTTTTTGTCCCAAGAGTTATTGAAACTCTTCTTTGTATATGCTTCGTAGTACACCTCTTTGCAAGTAGAAGAGAGATTCTAGCTTGCTCTCTCCTTAGTGGAAATGTGTCAATTCAGTTTAACTGCCATCGAAATTATTTTCCCTCAGGGAACGAAAAATGAGCACGAAGCACTTGACGAGTCAAATAAGGCAAAACCCTTAAAATCTCTTTTAGGAAAAACGAAAAATAAAGAAGAGCAACCCGTCAATCATTATTACCAGTAGGGAAGTGGAAAGAGTGTTTGTCGAGAGCGTTATTCTTTTGCACGAGATATGGAAGTAAATGTGTGGGAGAAGATGCGTCGTTGGAATGACACATTGTCAGAAAAAATATTCCTGGGCATGTCAACCAATTTTATTTTGTTTTATTTATTTAAACTCTTTTGGTAGAATGTAAATTGGTCAGTACTATTTCAGATGTATTGCCACAACAAATGCGTAATGAAAAGTTCCGATACAATAATAAACTATCTTCTTTACATGATTAATATGTAAAAACTTTTTTTAAACAAGATTTTCTTTAATCCACGTACTAAAACGAATAAAGGGATAAAAATGATTTAATATTTTATGTTGAATTAAATGTCTTCAAAAACCTTTTCGCTCGAATTGTAAAGAAAATGCATATTTCAACTATTACCACCAATCATTCACTGTCCTGTTAAATTAATTGGTATCTACGTTTACGAATATTTAGAACGACAAGCTTGTGAAAGACATAAATTTAAGAGCACCCCTATGATTACCTTCCGATAGCATAAACATTTTTATGAGAAGCGATCATTCAGTACGTATTGAAGTAGTATAGATTAAATTACTAGCTATTCATAGTGGGTATGTGTCACAACTTTCTTTTGTAGATTGAAAAGAAAAAAATTATTCAACTAATTCATTATTAAAACAAAATACAGATATCAACGGAGATTTATTTTCGGCATCGTCCTCTGTAGATTGCTGCATTTGTAGGATATAAACGAAAATTACATATAAATAACTCTTCCCATCACTGAATAAACGTTAAGAGGGAGCGAAGTAGCTAAATATGACCTATAATTTTAGAAGAGCTTCAAAAATACTAGAGCTGAATGCGAGACGTGGGAACGTGGCATCTGCGAGGTGCTCTGCTGGACGATGGAATTTCGAGCGCAGAAATCCGAATTCCTTTCCGTCTTGCGGACGGCTGCTCTCTCGGTTTCTGCCTTTACTTCTAGTTCACTTCTAGATAGCTTGGACGTGTTGAATATTTAAGGTAGTATAAGCGATTTGGAGACGTTTTAAAATGTCCTGAATTAAAAAAAAAATTATTAAAGAAACAATTATCCATCATCTCGTCTACAAACTTTTGGACCTTGCGGGGCTAACATTTGAATAAGACCATCTTGTCGTTGTACGGGCTCCGCTCTTATGGATGATGTGTCTGAATTGTCCATTTTTGAATACATTCCTTAATGATTTTTATTGAAATCGATGTAAAAAACTATCACACGCGTCACAAATTGAATGTAGAAAATAAGTACGAAATTTACCTATCTTTCTTGACAATTAAGAATGTTATTAAATGAAAAATTAGAGAACTCGAGTCAAACTAGAGACCATTCTTCAAATATATTGTATCAATTTCAATGGTATAATTTATTATTCACAGTTTTTAATATACCATAGTTCATGAATGACTGTTTTAACATGTTATTAATGAATGACTGTTTTTCGACTATTTTAAATATAAACAGAATAGATAACATTATTGAAAGTATCATAAATGTTATGCGCTTGACTTGCGTGTGACACGCTCATGGTACCTTAACATCATATTAATTGATACCCAAATGCCTCAGAAGTTTGGTTCTCTTTCTGCGTAACCGAACGGAGCAAATCACACAAATTAAGTATCGTACTTTAGAGCGATTAAAAAATGACCTCATTTTTAAACTGTCAGTTTCACTTATCCACCCTCCTGTTTCCCAATTGGTAAGATAAGGAAATCTCATCGGAACATATTCGGTCACTGAATAAGAAGGTACTGGGAATAAACTTTTATACCCTGCTGCATACGATTTCATCAAATAACTTCAAAGAACATTCATAATAATATTAGCCAAATATAATTTTAGAGTTACGTAAAGTAATATTATTTAATTATGGTATGTTCAATGATTTTAAGAGATTTCTGTAATATGTTTTAATTGCGCACACAATAATAATAACGATCTCATTGCCAACTATCATTATTTGTTATGGATAAAGGGGTCGATAACCAAGTATTAATGGGATTATAATATCAGTTTGAACTATAACATTCCTTATTTCCAAGCTTTTCTTAATATAATGAATCAGCCAAATTTCTGGAATCCCTTGACCGATGAACATTTCTAGTAAATGTTGATTTAAGGAACGAAGATAAATAAGCTAACAATTATGAAAAGTATTAGTAATCATTTGTATTTACATTCAAATGAAATTGTTTTGAATGAATATTTTTCATACATTTCCATTTATACATATTTCAACAATTTTAATTTAAAATCGTATAGGGATATAAGTTTCGTATATTTTATTTCCGTAGAACTGGAATGAGTAACTGTCTGTACGACAACGGAATACATATTAAACTCTAAAAGTGTATTTTATTATTCCAATCCGTCAACATACCAACCGAGGAAAGATCTTGCAACTGTTATCCGCCCATAAAATATAATTAGTACCGAAACAATTAATTATTCTCATTAACATCTCAGTTCCCAGTAAAATAATTATGGTACGAAAATATATTTTGTATCGACATAACCTTGGTTTCAACAACACTCCGAATAATAATTCAGAAACTTTTATTGAAGAATTGAAATCAATTTTGTTCCCTAAAACTTCCTTCGTTATAGGTTTAATGCATATTTATTCTCGGAGCAATAAATTGTTAGTGCAAACCTTTCAAATTTGTATTATTAAATCCGATTCATGAAAAAAGGTTCCTTTTTCAATTTTTGTCTTTATTCGAACTTACCGCTTTAAAAACTTTGCTTTGTCTTGTTTTATTCATGTCCACTTCTTTTGTTAAAATTACCATTTTAATTTAATTTGAACCTCCATTAGACACACTAAAACCCCACGTCGTTCTTGTTCTCACACGTCCTTCGACTTTATGATGAGATGGCTCGTTACTGATTTCTGGGAAATAAATTAGCGGACACGTCATACGAAGTGTAACAAGACTTTTTGACAATACGTAATGTATTATTATTATTATTTTTCTGATTAATCTGACGACTGTATTGAAATGTAAGTGTAATTTTTAACGAAAGAAATTGAGATCTTTCAAAAAGTATAAAAGTTTTACCCATACCAGACTAATTTTTTAATAAAACCGAGTCAAAATAGCATTGACTCTAAGGACGATAACCTCTGAAGCGACTATTTTTTCACTTAAACAATATGTATTGAAAAAAGGAAAAAAAAACCTGTCGAGCAGTTATGTAGAATACAAATAAATACAAAAGTTTTAAGCTTTTCGGGGCAATTGAAAAAGTTATTCAATATAAACTATAGCTAGGTGAAAGTGGCATCCATGTTTTTCGGCAATTGTTTTCAACTGGGGACTATCGTAGTCATACTAAATTACTTTTTTAATTGAATATACGGTAATATTAGTGTAGCGCGTACTTAATACTTAAATATTTGGAATGTTGGAGTGACTAATTTAATTTAAACCCCATATTTTTTCAAATATGGGGTGACATACATTGTCGAATGATTGAATAGCATCTGGCACGAACATAATGTCTTTATTCAACATTAATTCCTCTGTAGCTCATCTTTACTATTTGTTGACTCAAAGTTTACTTCAGCGCCCCTCATTCATCTTCATTTCGACTTTGACCCTCTTAAGTTCAACCTTTGCGAAAAATTGTCAAGAGTACTGAGTCCCAAGGATCAGCCATTCCGTTTGAGCCATGCACTGGAAAGAGAGTTTCCTCAAAAAATTGTACGTCGAAAAAAATATAGAGATCAAAAGTCCAAGAAAGAGTTTTTAAAATACAGAGAAATATGTTGTGAAAGTACAGAGTATTTGTTTTTTTGATGTTTTTGTACAATGTTTAATTTTCTAAGTTTCCTGTTAGTGGAGATGGATGGTCTTGCTAATTTCAGTTTTTAAATCAAGATTAACCCAGTTTAAGTTCGGTATAATGAAGGAACATACTCAAATTCAGCATCGTATCAAAAACGTCGAGATTTGTGAAAAATAATAATAATTATCATGATATGATTAATGGCATGAAAATGCTTTATAATGGAAAGATGGTGGAAGGGAAAAAGAACGGAATGCGACTAAGACTAAAATAAGTTTTAAAAGTATTAAACGGATAACAAATTATGGACGACGTTGGGGCAAAATCGTACTACCACACAAAGGTTAACCGAAGACTGTGGAAAAAAGAAACCCATCACAAACCAGTATTGGCACTAATGACTAGAAGAAAAGATTGCATTATCAAATAATTTATTGCGCAGTAATGCGTCAGGAATGATCATTATGATTCATTAAATAGTGACCAAATTTATTTATTGTTTGGAAAATACATATTAAAGGATAAAGATTTAATATTATCTATTGAAAGTTCAGGTCCATTTGGTGGGGGGGGGACTATAACCCTCTTAGCTCCTCACCCCCATAGATCCGCCACTGTTCCTCTACTTGACACGACTCGTTTAAAACGAAGTCTACGAAGCAGCAAAGAATGTATCGTTCCCATTTTGAATACAAAATTTTAAAATTAAACAAGGAGTTAAAAATGTGCTCCACGCACTGTCTAGTGCTGGAGCAGAGGAGCGTCGCGTCGCGTCGCTTCGCAGCGTGCAATGCGTCCGTCCGTCCGTCCGTTTCCTCATGCATATTCAACCCTCGCTCCCGCAGGCAACCAGTGTTGCAGGCAGCCACATTGCACGAATGCAGCGCGCGTCCAGGGGTCGCTTGCGGAGAAGGAAATCGCTATTGAAAAGAGGTTACGTTATTCTCTTTTTACTCACTTATTATGGCTCATCACACGTCCATTACAGGCTCGCTCTTTGTCTCTCTCGTGCTTCGTTTTAGTTTTCGAGTAACGATGCATCTCTCTAGAACTGGATGGGGTGAACTAAAAGTCATTTCATGGGGACTGGGAAATACAAATTTGAAATAAAAAAAAGAACCCAGATCAACTAATTATTAATTTACTAGCTGATTGATTACCCGGTGTTGCCTGAGATTTTTCTGAGACTAATCCTCATACTCAGGAAAAAAAAATAAAATCTATCTATATTGTAAGATCAAAGTACTTTTACTTACGAGTTTTTAAAAACATGTACAACATCCCAATTTTTCAAAATCAGTATAATACAAATGTAATACAAAAGATGGTCTGTATACACTGCACAATCTTACGAGAGCCGCGCCGGTCGAATATTAACTTCCGAGCCGTGACGCGGCTGCACCATTTCAGAAAAATTCTTCTCAAGTCTAAACTATTCGTCGACATTTTACGATTTAAAGACGTTTTGTATGTTTGTTAAATGTCAAAACAAATAATCCATTAAATTTTATGATGATTGGTTTTTTTCTTTCTTAAATTACAGTCTTAAGTTGAAGTATTTTAACACTTCTATTTTTAAAAACGTTTTATCTATAATTTAGGTTAATTTTTGTAGATTAGACATGTGCTGTCGTGGAATTTTTTGTAGAACTCTTTGAAGGCAAACGATATTGCCATTCATAGTTCTCACCTATCTCCCCGTTTAGGTAGCGTAAGCGTTCTTTTTTTTTGATATTTATTGTCAAAACCATTTCTATCTTTTTTTTATCACACATTAAAAAAATAAAAGTTAGCCTTTGTTCATTCTGGACACCTGAACTATCTCCTTGACAAATTTCATCACTATCGTTTCATTGGTTTAGTTGTGATGAGGTAGCAAACGGACTAACATACTTTCGTATTACACATTTACATGTTAGTATTGATTAAAGGGACGGACTCCGAGTAATTTACTCTGTCTGCACCAAGATGTAAATTACTCAGTATTACAAATCTATTCAAGTAGCGACAGTGGTTATTTCAAAATCTTATTAATTATTTTTGGTGGTATTCCAAAATAGTTAGTGGTTATTCCAAAATAAAAATATTAACAAGATATTATGAATATACAACTTTATAACATAGATTTAGATGTAGGTACATTAAACTTATAATGAGAGAAATATTATGTGTCGTTTTCAATCACATTTGCGAGTACGGACGGAAGTATGGCAACATTGCATGTGATGCAGGTTTTTCGTTACATGAAAAACATTGTTGGTTCTTTGGAATTTTGATTCTGTTAGGAAGATACTTATGAAATAAGTAACTTGTAAATTAAATACAATACTAAATAAATAGACGTTCAAAATTATTTATGTTTTCTAATTAGTAAATAGCCTTTACGTTTTTCAACAATTTCAAAATCTAGAAATCTATTGTGTTTTGTGCTTGACCTTCCCTCCCTCCTCGCTTCAACAATCATTTGAAGATGAGGCTTTCGATCCTTTTTTTTTTTTTTTTCATGGGTGAGGAGTGAAATTGAATGGTCTATATTTAAACATTAAGATATTCTTAAAAGATAAATTAAAAAATATATGCTAGTCATGCTTCAAATTCTTAGCTCGAGTTTATGTGGGATTAGTGACCAACAAAACGACTTTTTTCTTGTGATTCGAAAATTATACAAATGCTCTTCGTTAACGCTGGTATGCACGAGAATTTGACAAGTTTTACTTTTAACCCGTAACTAATTCCGTAACAAATCATACAGGCGAAAAATATTGCGGATCTGAATAATTTATTCCTCTCATCAGAGGTTACCTATATTTGAAACACACGTATTGATCCGTATTTTGGTATATTCCAATGATTAATTTAAATGAATTACGCCGCGGATACTAATCGTAATAGATAACCTGGATAAATTTACTTCTTCATTTAAGAATGATCGANAAAACAACAATACCGGTGTCGGTCAGTTCAACTGCAGAAATTTCGAACACACTATCTACGCAGAAGTTCTCGTAGCCTGTCAATGGAGAAGATAAAATATCATTACGAACGTAGAAAACGGTTCACGACGGTGTGGTATACTGTGGTCTTAAAAGAAATTTTAAAAACATTCAGATTTTCGATGAACCGGAAAAATTAGTTGTCACAAAAAATATCAAATATAAAAAAACGTATAAGAATCATTTATGTGTTGTCAAAAAATCTAATACACAAGAAAATACAGTTGTGTAAATATTGTTTTTACTTTTATGTGAGAGAAGAAATATGTCAATATAAAAACTATCCTGTGTGTTACTGCAGTAAATAGGTATCGCTATTATTCAATGTAAATCGATAATGGTTTAAAGAACTAAAAAATATTCCTTTATTATATTAGCTACAAGGAACGATTGAGGACACGTAAGTACATGTACAACACAATAATGCCACTAAATCACAAAAATTAATGAACATAAGTTAACATTAAGGATTCTAGAACGAATTTTCATTCAAGGGAGCCAATTCATGACGTTCATAGATAATTATTGGGTCTCAATATAATTTTTGGGTCTCTTTCATTTAATTTTGCAAAGTAGCTCATAAGTAAATGAGTTACTTTTTCAAGTGGTATAATCACTAGTAATTTTGCAAACATTTGTTACATCTTCGCATTAGTCATGTTAAAGAACTAATTAACAATTATTTTCAATAAATCCTTGTTGGCAAGCATATGAAATGAAGCAGTATCCATCAATGTTTGGAACAAAACCTCTTTGTAATCTTGTATACTAAAGAATTGGATATATGGCAAATTTTGGGAAGATGTTTATATTGACCTGAAAAATACGATTCGAGTTCTAGAATGCACTTTAGAATCGATATTTAAAGCAATGTTTACACTTTTCGTTGCAACGCTTGAATTGATCTGGGCAGTGGTTACATCCTTAATTAAATATATTTGCGACCAAATATGATTATCATGTACGAGGTCTAGTTCGTTGATTGTTATTGTTATAGTATAACGCGACAATACGAAGCCGATGTAAGTTATAGTGTATTCGATCATGTGATTAAATATTTCGATTTAACTATTTTCTTGTTATTAAAGTTTGGGAGATTTTGACAATTATTGCTTGATATTTCTCTAACAAAAAGCAATTATTAAACAGTTTCTCCTATGACGTACAATAGCAAAATTTATTAGTGCTGATGTATTCCTCTGTAAAACGTAGCACCTTTTAATACATCTCACCTCGATACATGTTCATAAGCCACATATCAAATAATTTTTTTTTTCAGGGACCAGTATTTGAAAGTTAGGTTTCGTGAACGTACCATAGAAGATTGGAACATAAGGACTCAAATGTGCTGTTCTCTTCAGGAAAAAAACCACACTACCATTCCGCGAAACGCACACGTCGCAACCTCAGCAAAAAGGGCGCACACAACTCTAAGAGCCCTCTGGGGCACTTTCCTCGTCTCACAAGCGATCGTATTCACTAGCAGACGACCTCAAGGGATGGTGCTCCGACTCCAGTTCCCACCCTCACTCTCCACAATCGGTATTCTCTCCCAATCCTCCCCCTCACCCTTTCTCCAACCGCTGATATAGACATCCCGTATAAACGAACAAGCCTGCTATACAAACGACCCACCCCCGATAGTGCCTAGTGAATAATTTACGAGGCCGTAAAGAGAGTAAAATATACAACCTCTAAAAATAACGGACCCTTCGCGGAAAGGGTTGAGGTAACCGGAGGGTAATGGGTCAGGTTTAAGGAGATCGTTGAGGAGCTGAGAATTGCTCCGCGGAGCGTCTCTGAGAAGAGAATGCGATTCGCCGACCGCTGCCAGGCGTGGGTGGTAACGGAGTCTGTCGATGTGTTGAACACGCTCCTACCCAACACGAATGGTGGCTTCTTCTTTTTTTAATACCACCTTCCCATACCTTTCCACTTTTGAGGAGTTTGTTAATTTAAAGATATAATATGTGACGTGAACATTTTTTAAATGTTAAATTATTTACACCAAATCCACGACGCTACAGTCGCAATACGCTTGCGGGGAATCCAGTTCATGGGACACTTAGAAAGAATGGATACCGACAAGTTAACATACAGAATATACACATTCTTGAAAAACAAAACTACTAGATCTAATTGAAAAGGATAGAAAAGGATCGAGAATTAGGATCTTAGAAATTGAGATTGAGAAAAATCACACAAACGCGGAGTTTCGAGGAAGTAAAGATAAGATTCAGACAGTATACATGATCGGAGCAACGGAAACAGAACCATTCGTTACATACCAGAGATTACTGGACCAAAAGGAAGGCCACCAAGTGTAGATACGTGGTCCTCAGCGGCCTATTTGAGAATATGATGATTTACATAAAATACTTTTATACTACGTGGAGCACATTTTAAAATGAATTCACCTCGCATGGTAATGGTGAATAGTTGAGAAACATTTCAGTATACAAGCTTTCCTTCCTTGAACCTTCACACGGAGGAACACTTGTCCGAACATCGACCAGGTTGCTCTTCCTTCGAATCACGACACGGCTTCTTTCACACCTAGATGAAATTTTTACGTTTGTCATTTCTCCTGCTGGTGCACGGAAACTAATCTTAAGGTGTAATATCCGCGTTGATTGAAGTCAAGTTGTCAACTATTCACGAAACTTGGAGATATTCACCGAAGATTTCTAATTAAATTATAATTCGCAATACTGATTTTTATTGTTGGATTTGGACAATTATTTTGTTACTTTGAAACTTGATAGTTGTTTTAGATTTTCGTTTGACTCTTTCTTTGACATTATCTTCAGTCACATGATACAGTCTTTTCCGCAGTTTTTGTTGATTTCTATTTCAATTAACGTCCATGAGATAATAAAATTGAATAAATCATTAAAGACTTACGACATTGAACGGACGAACAGAATATATATTTTGTGGTTTAAAGTTCACCACAAAATCACAAATATATATTATTCGTTCGTTCAGTATAAAAGTCTTTAACTTTTTATTTTTGTTGATTTATTCGTGTCGCGTAGGATATGAAAATCTTTACGTCATTTCGTTCGCAACGTTTTAGTTTTTTTCCGCAAAGTGAAGTTGATAATTGTGTCCGGACATCAAGAACCATAAGACCTACAAAGTTTCTCTATATACGCCCATAGTAATTTAAAGTCATATAATTCTAAATTTTCCCCCCTTAAGGATGTAAAAATTTATCACCACTGGATAGAAATAATTTTGAACATTTTTGGGGTGTACTTTATCCTAGTTGTTGTGACAGATATAATACATTAACAGTGTTCGACTCTTCTTACTTTATATCGTTTCTGCAAAGTCATTAATCACACACACGCGAGAATAATGGAACAACTAAATAGCACTTTTCAGGACAAGCAAAAAAAAACATTTTTTTTCTGTCCCCATAAATGTTGGTATCTATTAATGCTAGCTTTCACGGACAGTACAACAAAAGTCAGAATTAGCCGTGTATGAGCAGTGGTAATAATGTTTAACTTCCTGTTTGAGTACAAACTACTTCGAACCAACAAACGTGTTGAGGCGTCCAAACACGATGAAGCTAGTGTGACAAACTGCCTTGACTGAGGTTGGCGTAGTAAAGTTGATTCTAGGAGTGAAGCATTCACGTTCAAATAAATTTGTCACTGCCACCTTTCATGAAGCGTGTTGATGTACGTACATTAGAAGGTTAGAGCACATTCGTAGAGTCGTTTTATTCCTTGTTCGTTTCGAACGTTTTTTATCACGTGCAATGTACTCTCATCATGGATATTAAGCATTTATATTAAATTTATTGCTAACGTTTGGTAGATAATTTTATTTACTGTAGAAAAGAAGATCGAAATGGTGCAAATAGTGGTTACTAAAACGAGGGCGGTATTCTCACATTAATTTACAGAAAGAATGAAGGTATGGATCTCCTCACTGGTACAACTACTTGGGGAGGGATGAAGACAGTTACTTAACATAGCTCTCACTAGTCTCGCCAAAAATTAAAGAAGTCATGAGACGAGATGTATTTCAGCACAAACGTTTAACTGTAACTCGACGTTATTGGCGACTGGAATAAGCTGGAAATATGACAGTTTATACGATTACATTTATAGTTACGGTGTAAAAGTATACAATGTTTGTCGTAGCAGTATTGTTATTTAATAAAACGGCATGAATCTCACTTGAGGCACGATCTGGTGGCTTAAAAGTGTGAAAAACCACAATTTGATTTATAGATAAATATATTTATGATGAGGATTTTATGTTGTTTTTTTAAATACTGAAGAATTCGCGTACCTTCCAATCAGCAGAGTCGATGCGTGCTAGTAAGGACCCTAATAACCTTGACGAGCCCTAAAGCACCAAGAAGAAAAAGATGCGTGCTAGAGCCATAACCGACGTGTCCGTGGACATAAATATCTTTTTTTTTTTGCCTCGGTCTGTGACCAATGTGTTCAATAATACGCAATAGTATTGGAATGAACAAGCTAATTTCTCAATAGACATAATCTAGTCACAAAATTCACAAGAGTTCTCAACTATGAACTCTCCAACGTGACTAATTTTGACGTTTTACAACCTTCCACGAACGAGAAAAATTATATCTGCCACTAAGTGAAAATTACAATGGTCCGGGAGTCGGACCCGGGTTCCTGCTTTGGCAGCAGGAGTGCTCCCGTTGCACCAGCCGCCTCGATTCTCGAAGCCCATCCCGAAGCTCCCGAGTTGCAATTTTCACTTAGTGTCCGTAGACGATGCAATCTTCCCTCCCCGAGTAGGTACTCCCAATTAGTGAGTTAAAAAAAAGAGAATATAACATTTCAAACTTTGTTTAGCAATGTGTTTGGAGCAAATCAAAAATAAAAATTCAGAATAATATTCAAGACATTTCTTTACAAAATGTTAAAATTTGTTACCACTCAATGTGATGTTTTCGTTATAAATTTTTTTTAAAAGGAGGGATGGCGTCGAGAAATTCATGAACATAGTTTTTGTTCCACCGACAACACAAAATAAGTCTACCGTGATAACAATTTGTTGTCTCGATAGGTCAGTGTAGAATGATGATCTGGCGATAGTTATAAAAGGTGTCAGCAGGTGGATCTTGGAAGACAAAGGACACGAAGCGATGCAAATAATATCGACCTGGTGTCAGGCAAGCAAATTAACTTCATCTGAAAAGAAGACCAACACACTTATGATTGTGAAAGACATAGTCAAAGCTAACGGATCACCCATTATAAAACTACACGATAAATCTGTCAGTTAGGTCGGTATTACATACATGACATGTGTTCTCTTTGAGAGAACATTAGCTCACATCTTTTATCGTAGATATGACATGGAAATATGATGGTATAATACCGGCTTTAGGACCCAGAAGTATTTGGATGTACTGGTGGGTTCCAAATTCACATTTTTTGAATGTGCACGAATGGTGACAACAAATGTAAAAAATCTGTTCTTTAAATCTTTTTGTCGAAGAGGGGACTTACTGGAGATCAAATTTGAAAGAAATCTGCGATGAAATCTTTATTCCTTTTGAATGATACTGTGCGTCAGTTTGGATGCACCGTTCCAAGCTAGTTACAATAAAAAACCTTTTAAATATTGCAGAAAGACATCCTCTGCTAGCCGTCTTCGGCGCATATATGATTACTGCAACCGTTGATCTTCTGGGTTCTTGTCCTTGGTCTTAGAAGTCCAGAAAGCAGGACCTAGATACCAAACTCGGAGAAGGCGATTACGGTTGGCGAAGAAATCTTTGGATCCGGACCTGGAATATCTGCTGAAAGGAAAGCTCTAACAGAAGCCCTATTAAACCGGTAACAAAGGATACGGAAGAAGCCAGAAGGGAAAGTCAGGATCAAGATGATACATCGGTATCATTACAATTTTGTATCCCCAATGCGAAATTTGCAGGTAAATAAAAGGGTCTCAGCCCATCAAGAAGTATATCTCTGCTACTTACAGGACATGGTCTGTTCAAAACTAAGTTGTATGTACAAGTTAGAACTATCTGTTCTTCCGTTCTGCATGTGCGGTGGCCTAGACACATCATATCATGCTATCTATGAATACGAAATGCATGAATCATGCAGGGAAATCTTAGAGGAGAGGTCTTATTATCGTATATCGTTACGAAAACGCCGACTTTTACTCCCGCACCTGAACTGTTGGAGCATGTTTTGTTTGAAGTTATTTTACAAGGAAGAATGATATGAAAAATAATTATCTTTTTTCTCTCTGTTATTTTTCCTTACCTTTTGTAATCATATTTCTTTGGTTTATTCTTTTATTTGTCTAATTTATTGTCATCTTGTCTTCAGAAGTAAGAGGGCAATGTCTGCAGATTACTTGCACTTCAGGTACTCACTAACACCGTGAATCATAGTTATTAAATAATAATAAATTTACTGTCAAAATATTATATTTGTACTAGCTGAGAACCCACTGCTTTGCTCACATCGATTTCTTTGTCTGGAACTTTATATGTAACAACGTTTATAATGTATCTCATATCCCCATTGGTATCCCCTGAAAATGTTATCCATTAATGTTAGTGATTTGCTAGAATTAGTGTGTGACCTCAATCCCTTATTTTCATTGATATAGTGAAGAAAACATATTTATTGTTTTAATTAATGGAAGAACCATTAAGTATGAAATTTGTTTCCTAGCTGAGTTCCCGGCGTTGCCTGGTTTTTACGTCTTGTTAAACACAGAATAAAAATAATTGTCGTCTGAACTTACACTTAATCGGGAATTCAGTAATTCGTATTAGCAACCCCGTACACTGTAACTGACTGAAACTAATATCGATCATTTTCGGGAAGTTTTCATTTTACGCTCTTTCCATTCCCCCACGTAGGGATGTCGTGTATCTCATGTGGTTTGAATGGTTACATAACGTCATCATGAGAACGATTATTCTTCTCAGAAAACCCATAAACCATAGATTCAACTTTAATATAGGTCGTTAAAATTATTTTTACCCCTCACCCTTCCCACCACAACTCTCAGGGAGCCGTGCCCTTATGCGGTCTGAACCTCTAACTTAACAGCATTTGTAGTACAATTATTAAACTCAGCAACCCTGAAAACTATACATACGATGCAAATAGGTCCTTTTCAATTATTTTTCAGTGTAATTTACTATGCATTCTCGCTTTAGAGTGTCAGGGATTCTGGACTTGAGCGTCTTCGAGGATGTTACTACTAATTCAGAAGCACCGAAAACAATGATCTGATCACTAATATAAATCGTTTTCGATTAGTTTTACATTTCATTTATTCTTATCCCCTACCCAAGTGGAGTATCTTCCCTCATAGGGGGCGATTGTGCACTTTAGCGGTATTGAGAAGGAATGAGGTATTCTTTTTTGTGACCTCTAATCTGGTGTATATATGAACATATATTTTTTAATAATTTTTTTATATAATTGTTCCTGCCACCCGTTCCTACCTCTACTTCAGGGATACTGGGGCCTTAATATAATTTGGACTGATTGTGAACTTACGAAGCCTTGGGAGTGTCGTTAACTCTCAACAGCACCAATACCTATGGTTTCAAATTAATATTGGATTTTTCCAATATTTTTACATGTCACCCTTTTCTCATCCCTTCAGGAATATCTGGGATATCTTTATTCACAGAGCGCTTGTTGTCAGATAACCAGTCATCTGCGTATCGAGTTTAGTTGAAATTGCTCCTGGCATTCCAGAGCTACGGTGGTGTACATAAATACAATCGTTCAACCCCAATTTAAGGATGGTCTGAAGGATCACTGGAAATACGATTATTCACCTCAGAGTACACAAATTCCATGGACTCGACCCTAAAATCGACCTTTTTACGTTATTTTCACGTCTCTCCCTATTCGTCCCCAGCTATAAAGAAACCGTGTTCCTATGTAATTTCAACTTCAACTTAACGGTATTGTAATTTAAACACCTTTCACCTATGGATCCGATGCAATTCTCATTTTTTTATATTTCATAAACGTATTTCTACCCCTCCAAGGGGTGCTAGTGGAGTCTTTCTTTCAAGAGGGCTGAATTTAGACTTACAAGATATCGCGATTTCACTGTCAACTCGATGACACCAAAAATGTGGACTGATGTATAACATGTTCGATAATTTTTTCATGGGATCCCCTTTCTTAGGGGAGCTGGGGTTATACTGTCTGAGAGTGGCATTGAGAGTGTGACTCTTCTCTTCTGCCTCTTAAAAAATGATGTATTCAACACCGATGTCGGTCGTTCTTCAATTATTTTACCTGTCGTACATTCTCACCGCTACCCTAGGGATTCTAGGCGTATACTATCTACAATATGGACTAATTGTGTACTTAAAGCATCGGGTACGCTCTTATCCATCTCAACGGCACCGAAAAGTTTGGTTTCTAATCTATTATCGATTTTTTCATTATTTTTACATGCCCTCTCCACACCTCCTTAATGGTGCCAGGGATGTCTCACCCCCACAGTCAGTTGTTATCAGATAATCAGTAATCCACCCAGGAGACTTACATCTAGTAAGTACGTGTTTGGCGAACACGGGGCCCCGAGCTGAGTCTGGCATTACTTCCACTTACTTGTGCCTGGCTCCTTCGTTTCTCTTTCCTGACCTTCCTCGGTCACCTCTTGTTCTTTTCGATCCCGACGCTAGGGTATCTTTCATTATCCTCTTTCTTCTTCTTTTTTTTAAAAAAAAGAGATATGTTGATATTTGAGTTTTAAGTTGTAATACGGGAGGGTTTTTAGTGGGTATGGTTGAGTCATTCGGCGAGTCCCACATGCGGGGAGAGTCATGTTGGCTCTCCTTAGTGCGTAACTGCATTTTCCCTACCTGTACAAGTTTTAAGGGCTCTAATGACCTCAATGTCGACGAGCCGTAACCACCCCCCCCCAAAAAAAAAGTAATATGTGTATCAAGTTTGGTCCAGACCCTTCAGAGTTATAGTGGGATACATATATAAAACATTCCAACCCCTATTCAACCGTTGAGGAACGGAGTTTCGTACAACCCTTTCTTAGTGGATGTCTACACCCTAAAAGGAACCCATCTGTCAAGTTTGCAGGCTTTGTAGTTTCTGAGATTTATGTTAGAGATTCCTGTCATAGACTGAGATTGGGTACAGGATATCTTGTTCCCAACAAGTGTTTTGTATTGCTACAGATAATCATGTGTTTATAGAAATGCATATATAAATAAAAATGTCAATGTAGAATAAAATAAAGAAATTGCTTTATCTATCTTTCGTAAGGGGACTCAGTCTCACTTACCATTCAATCATAAGTGTTTGTAATTTTGATGGTGATAGGAGGATGAGATTATGAAAACAAAGATAATGACTTTGACGACTGCGACTAGAGAACATAAAACAAGTGACGGATAATAAACGCTAAATTACGAAACAAAGGATGACCGTGGATCTCTTTTCCTATCTAGTAGTACCAGAAGTCTGTGGTTTGTGTATTTTAAAGCTTGACGAGCATATAGGGCATAACCTTTCACTTATTTCAAACTGCTGGACATCAAAGTACTTTTCTAACAGTAAGAAGTCACCAACCCCGTCATGAAGGAATTCAACTTTTTTTCCGTACACGCCGGACTGTATTTACCGTTTGGCACTGTAGGCATGTGGATAGAACAAAAACAATATTAAGAAAGGGGGAAAATTAGAGATAAAGTTTTGAACATATAGCAAGCTAGAAGAAATATATTAAAAGGGCTCTTTTATGGACATGAAGAATGTCAATGAACATGAAAACATATTTTTAAGAATCAAAATAAAAATTACTTTAGACTTTTCACATTCACTGGACGCCTGAATTTTAAATGTGGGTTTAAATACACTATCAAATGTACTTGTCAATCAGGCTCGTTACGTTTCGGAAGTAGGTATAATCGTGTATGGGGGTCTTTAGTTATTACGGATGTACGAAGTGTCCTAACTCCAGAATGGCGAAGGGAATCGCATAACAAATGTGGAGTATGTTCCAAGAGAAAATCGATATTAAATTCTTACTATTGAAGTCATGCAAATTGAAGCATTTTACATTTAATACAACATAAAATGGAAACGGAAATGGTAAACCATATTTAGAGCTTGATTGTGGAAATTATTTTCTCACTCTTCTGTCCTCCCAAGATTCTTTTTTATTATTTATTATAATTATATTTTTATCCTTACTGAATATTGGGCCGGATTTCTTTTGAATATCTTTGAATTGACGGAATGGTCCCTTGCTTTGCTCGGGAGAACTAGTTAGTTTATTGTCCTCCACATCATTATAAGCGATTATTAGCTGGTATTTTGGCAATGAATGTTTTTTATTTTATAAAGTGTGGTTTAGGTCAACTATGAAATTATTGAAAAATTCTGCTTTTTTGTTGCATGTATATATGTATAAAATATAATTGATCCTAATTGAAAAAAAAACAACTTTATATTTGCTTTGTAGTCTTGATTCAGATTCGTGAATCAGAAACATGGATATTTTTAGTATAAATTTAAATTCAAGGAGATATGAATTGAGTACGCCCCCATTTCAATTTTAGCACCAGTACACAATACACACGAGAGATGTTATTCATATCACTTTAGGAAACCTTCTTAAAAGAGATTTGAAGGTTACTCTTTAAAAAATGGAGGGTTAATGATTTGAAACTATGAGTGTTTTGTTGTTTTTCTGCTGTTGCTTTTAGGATATATACATTAAATGTCCTAGAATAGTAAATATATTTGTTGTTAAAAGTTCCTAGGAATGATTATCCTCGTATCAGGCTTAAATGTACCACATGTATATAAAATATTTTTGTTCATTAATGTAAACGAAGTACTAACTAATTATAGGACCCAAATTGTGAGTAATCATGCACATTACATCCGAATGAGTTATGGAAATCTGACTTGCTTCACCGTCATCTTTGTCGGTCGCCACTGATCCACACATCACTGCGAGGTGCCTCCAAACGGACACCACTCTTCCGGGAATGATATTTCTTCTACATTATTCCACAGGACTTGGGTCTCCAGGGAAAGGAAAACGAAAACTCCTTTTTTTATGTACGAATTTTTCGCAAAAATCGGTACTAACATGCGTACGAACATGAATGAGAGAAAAATCTAATTAAATTCCGAGAACCAAGTTTGGGACCATCCCATCGATTCTTGTCAAAGTAAAAAATCTTTTGACCTTTCTTATTAGCCTACCAAACTCTTAATTTATCTTAAAATATTTCGGTATATTGGATTCATTACCAGACTCTGATATCCATAGATATTACTATTTTACTCACACAAGACATTTAATTAGTTTCATTTTAAAATGCTGTGAGTATCACGAGGAATAATGACAATTCTCTAGAATTTTATCTTAAAAACAATTGTTTAACACAAAGAAAACCCAAGTAAAAATATTTCATATAAACTTATAATACAAAATTGAGAACCGAATCCTAATACTTTCAAGAGCAATGATGTCATGAATATTTCAATTTATACTTTCTTGCATTGTGTAATTTATCTGAATAACTTCCTAATACTATGTAAAATGACATATAGGAGTAAAAAGTTAATTACTTGTGTTCATTCTGAGAGAGTATTCCATCATTTTTAACTATGTTTCCTAAAATCACTTCAAATCAAAGTATATTAGTATTGTCAATATTAAACAAAACCAACACACCACAATTGTAAGTATTTTTAAATTGAGACATCATCTTATTCTGGAATTTAAATGACACCAATGCAAAAGCATTTTTATTGGATTCATCCCACAAATACACTCACACTAACACTATTTTAAGAACTCAAATATATGTAAGATATACTATTCTCTGATTGAACACATTAATAAAAATTCAACATATAATTTCGTAGCACTCATATTCAGTATAAACACTAATGTTTATAGTCAATGACTCTTCAACTTCTGCAACAAGTAGTAGCACATGCAGACAGCATTGAAAACAACAAACACACCATTTCCTTTCTTCATATAATTATATAATAATTCCTTATATGCTCCACTATTTCCTGAAACACAGGAGTACCTCGACTAAGAATTGTGTTCAAGGAAATATGAATCACAATTTAACAGGTTATTAGTTTATTGTTACTTACTTGTCACATGTACCATTATCTTGCAAAACTGCAATATCCCAATAACAAGAGGGACTGATATAATTTCCAATTTGAATGTTTGAGTATTGATGAATGCTGGACTTATCAACTTGAATACTTTATTTACAACGCTCACAGTATGATATATTGACTCAAATGCATCCCCAGTACACCTTAAACCATAAACAAGTGCTAGCATTGGCGATATAAATTTTCCCAATTCGCCAGAAGATTGTGCAAATCTAGAAAGTGGATTATGTATTGAGTTATACATGCTAATAATATGAAGGTGTTGTTTATGTTAGTTTAGATATATTAATGGACCATTGCCTTACCTGAGGGTTGCCAGCATGTCGTGTTCGGGAAGTGCTTTATAGCCTTTTGCGCTTTTCTTCTTAGACTTTGGATCATTTACTTCAGGATTTTCCCCGAAGTCTACGTACATGTGCATCCTTGCCACCAAAGGAGTCAGATGTTGAGGCTCATTGAAACAGTTATCCATGACTCACTACAAATCAAACCACAAACATTAGTTAAAGCACATACAAATATATCTTGCATTACGTGCTGGGAATGAAATACTCACAATCCGGCAATGCAATACGATATCTTATTACACTTTTATTCCTTTAAGGCTTCTCAATACACGAAGATCTAACGAAAATTGAAGAACACAATTTTAATAGTGATGAACACACTATGAATATAAATTACAACAGTTTTCTCGCGAAGAAACCCTCACAAGCTTCTTCACTGCAATGAAGGAGCTGGCAAGCGCTCCGCTAGATATATTATACTACTTTCTTCAGTGTAGCCAACGCACGATTGCAAAATTACTCTTGGTGACGTGTCCATATTTTTCAAACTTGTAACAGAGAGAAAGACAATACTAATATTTTAAATATTGTAAAGGCAACTATCATTCTCTTCGATAGCTATACATTTTTGAAGGATTTATTTCTTTTGTTAAAAAAAATTGTTAATACATCACAGAGTGGCCAACTCCATTAATCCTGGGTTTACTAATGACCTAGCTAAAATCTCCAGGACATTTTATTTTAACCTGAGGTTGACCATCAAGAGGTATTTGATTCGTGTAATATCTCAGCCAATCTTTCATGATATACAAAGAAATTACAAATACAATTTAATAAATTCAGTACTAGGTATACCAAACGAATGAAGTAACGAGTTATATTTCCCAATGATTTTCATTATGTAGTTAGCATATATTATTAGTGAAGTGTCATAAAATTAATTACAAACTTGAGAAGTTGGACGAAATTTACTCGAGTTATTAATAATTATCTCTCATGAAAGAAACTATTGTTTAAATGTTCGCGTAATTACTAAACTATGAATATATTCGTAGCACTATTAATAATTCTATTCATTTCCCAACTCTTACTTCTGTTAAAACGATAAAATATATACCCCAGTAAATAAAAAAATAGATACTATGACTATATATTCTTCATGCAATTAAAATGCTTCGTTTAGCGCCATGTTTACCATACTCTAATGCATCAAAATGGCGCCTGCACCTGTCTATCTCTATAAAGCTCTAGTTTAGTGTGCTCCAAGTGTTCATAGAAATTTTTAACAGCTATTTTGAAAACCAATTATTTAATATACTAATTTACTCATAATCAGTCAATACGATGATCACTAAACAAGCTAATATCATCTATAGAGTACAAATAAAAATAAATAACCATTATAAGAGATACACACAAAATAGTTAGAATAATTAAAAAGAAGGAAATTGCGATAGAATGTATTGTATTTAGTCGTACTGAATTTTATTAACTGAAACGATTAAGTTAAAATTATACATTACTTCATTAAATATCACGCAAAATTAAAAAAAATGAATAAGTATAAAAGAACCCCAAAAAACAAAATAAATACTATATTACAAATACTACGTACCCAGTTCAAAGTTTTTAAAAATGTTGACTTGGCAATGCATTAGCTAACCACACATCACGTAGCAATGACTTCTAATGTGTTGGATTTTTTCATTTTCTCATGATGTTCATAACTGACTTCAAAAGGTAAATAATATGGAAATAAATATTTTATTTTCAGTCTGAAGATTTGAATGATTAGTCCATAATAGGAAACCTTTTGGAATGATTATATAAGCAGATTTACATAAAAAACATTCACAAATAGATAAAATTCAAGGTAAAAACATTGTTATTTCATTGTTGTGGAGAGTTTTTAATTGATTATGTTATGTCGTACATTATTAGCCTCCCATCATTGTTCCATGCTCACCAGTATTTTATAGGCGGACTGTTATTCATAAAAAGCTAATGAACTGTCAAATAGCCACAATAATATGTATAAAATGACGTTAAAATATAAAAGTGAACATCATAACCTCGTAAAAAACCAGGATATTGATAAATGACAAAAAACAGATTAACAATTTTTTTGTCATTGTTCCTGAGAAAATAAATTCATATTTTAAGAATGTTAATTAATGGATTACATAAATGTGTGTAGGAAACTTTGTAGACAGCCTAATTAAGATTATTTCTAATTACTCTGTACCGGTTATTTTAGATTTTCTTCTTTATAATATTAAATAGTCAGTACTAAATGATGAAAAACTCAGTAAGATTATAACATCCTAAAAAATTAACTTTGTAGATTATTACGAAAATCAAAATCTATTATGAAATGTCTTTTCGAACAAAATTTTTTCAAATATTGTTCATGGTTTACGTATTACAGTCATTATATGAAGGTAATAATTGAACTTGAAAAATAATTACTTTCACTAAATTGTTCTCTAGGTTAAATTTATACAGACCCCTGGTTCTATCCAGCTTCTAGAATACACAAATCTTTCACGCAAACTCCGAAGACGGTCGCGTATTTTTCTGTTCTCATCCTGCACGTTATTACACATTTCATAAGATGGAATTCTCGCTACTGCTTTCTGTCCAAGCAGAATTATGGATTCTGCCGCTCCCTCTTCCACCATCTTTTTCCGGGAAGGGTCGACCTAAGCCTCACGTATATTTCGAAAAGCTGGGTGGGACATTTCGAAGTGGTCAGCGGACGTATCAAGGCTTGCTTCCGTGAAAAGGAAGGCACTCCAGGGGTGCCAGTGACAGCGAGTCCAGCAGACTGACATTGTATATGCGTTATTGATAACAAACTGAGTGGTGGAACGCGTGATATTACATACTCCGTCGAAACATGATATTTTATTACGCTTCTGTACAAATCCTCCAAGGGGTTTTGTTAAATTTACATTAATGTGTTAATTTTTTTCTGGGAGATTTTTTATAAAAGTCTATTATGATTACATTACATACTAGACCTCTACATTTTCTTAACTAAGTTTCTTTGGCTAAAGGAGTTAATTACCCCAATTTGGGAGTGCCAGTAACGTATCATTGCACAATGCATGTGAATAATATGCGTTACATGTTGAATGGTATCAGCAATAAACTAAGTTGCTCACCGGAAATAAGCGAGGAACCACCCCATCAGTTCCGATCAAGGACCCAAGAGCAGTGGCGGATTTAATATTTATAAAAGAAGTAATCAAAACAATAACTACTTATCGAAAATCCATATACTCTTTCCTAAATAAATCGAAGATGCTAAATACTGTAAAAATGAGAGATTAATCACATCAAATGTATTGAGGACATTTAAATATTTAAATCTACTTCTACCCGAATTAACAAAACAACTTTAACGTTCACGTAGTTTCATCGACTCCAGAAAGAAGGCGGTAATGCTAATCTAAAATTTCCTAAAATATGAAAGTTTTTATCGAAACTTTGGGAGATAAAGTACCATTTTCTCTACATTTAAGGGAAAGTGGCATTAACTTTGTTTATTCCTTGTATAACTTGTAAGGTTGGTGCCGGTTAGTTTGGCAGCCTGAATTTCGACTCTAGCGCTTCCTTTTGTTCGTTCTTACATTCCTGCGGACTAACATTTTACATAATCGCTAACAGGTTTCGCTTGACGTACGATGCAACTAGAGAGTGCCTATGAGGAAAATAAGGCCGATCGCCATTTTGTGCCTAAAAACGCGTTTACGCTGCGGAGCAACGCAGTAATGTAACCGCATCGAAGAAGCGCATGCCAACGATGTCGGCGCATAAGTGTGCCCGGGAATTCCAAATTGTAATGTATAATTGTCGTGGAAGCACTATGTAAAATGTATTCCAACGATTGAATACTTAAGTATTTATACAGTTGCAATTTAATTATGCAATTTAGAAAAATAAATATGATAATAATAATAATTGTCGACAAGCGTATACGTAGAATGTATATGGATATGTACATATGTATAATCATACGCACAATTTATATGGAAATCAATTCACATTATGTAATAAACACTAATGTGATAATCCATTCCCTTACATCGGCAATAATAATTCACTTGTTGAATAACTGGGTAAATTATATCCATGCTTCTCTTGTGTTGATGAACAAGAATGCCACATTTATAAAATTCATTCCTCTTTAATACATTTGATATTTAAGGAACTAAACTAAGGGCAACGTTTTTCTAATTTATAACTAAACAAGTCTTATTTCCTTTACCTTTTTACAAATAGATGAACTAGAAAAAAATTATAGGTATTAGAAAAAAGGATAAACGGTCTTTACGTTAAAATATGACATTACGAGTATTGGGTTCAATATAATAAAACTTATAATTAAAAATATATTCAATTTAGATTATTTTGGATTCTTTTTCACGGTCGTTATGCTATTAGAGACATATTATACATCTGCTGAACAATAATTGCTATGCACATAATAGAGCTTTGCCCTTTGCAACATGGCCACCGTCGATTGGTATTTTGCACTTCCGGTTAGCAGAAAGCCGTCTGTTTGTGATCTCCTTGTCGCCTACGTTGACATGTATATTTCTACCGCGACCCGGAAGTGAAGAATACCATAAGTCGCGGCAAGACGCAGAACTGCTAAGACGCAAAGCGTTATACTGTTGCTATGCACGCAAAGTCTTAACACGTTGTGTGAGCAAATATAACAGTTGTAAGGATCTGTAGTCTAGGAGACGTGACCTCAGGAGTCTGAACTTCGAAAGCGACGCGGGTCGAAAGGCACAAACTGGTGGAACCAATGAGAAGTGTCAACTGGTCGACAGACTAATCGGCATTATTCTATTTATAGGTACTCTACATACAACATTATTGCTGTTCGATCTTTTAGGATAATTTGTTTCTCTTTACTGAAAATAAATGATTCATAATCTGTGTACCTCCCGTTCTTTTAAACGTTGTGTAGCTTTATTATTCACATATCTTGTTTAATGTTCTTAAATTTGATACTTTTTAATTTAAAGACTCATTAAAGTGACATTCGAGCGATTTCAATGCAATGGACGATTTATTCAAGTCCCTTAATGTGTTTTTGCAATGGCCTATACAGGTCGTTGCCTTCTATTTGAGGATAGGTAATTGTGAAGAAAAAAACTACGTGAGGGGAAATTGAGCTTTTAAATAGAAGAAAACGAAAGAGTGGAATGGTGGGGAAATGACGTTATTGCAAATGCCCTATTGAGGGATGAATGATGGGAGAAATGAAACTATGTGAGACCTGAATTTAATTTATTATCCGTTCGTATGTACTTTAAATAATATCGTACACATTTAACCTATAAAAAGGTGCTAGGACGTTGTAGGGAGGCAAATGTAAGGGCTTTGTAAGAAATCGTGGCGTGTTCTGATATAAAATTTATGAATAAATTATTTGCCACTTGTTTTGAGAGCATAAATTATTAACTTATATACAGTAATTCGTGACAACGTAAGGTGTATCCTCATTATGCTGATGTGCTCACCATTGCAGCGCCTTAGACCACAAGGCTTCGCAGATTCCTTTGATCTCTCATCACCACTGCAAGGGGACGGATCGGGGTCCGAGGCCGAAGCCGACGTTTGCGTCCACAGTGGACGTGTCTGGCCAATCGTCATTGGCGATCAGCTTAATGTTGATGCATCTCGACATGCGTGCACCTTTGATAATTAACACAGGAAGGCAAGATAAACTGAATTGTTAACCGTGTAGATAAATACCCGTAATTTGTAGATGAGTTAAAAAAACGAATTCGAGTCATCAGAAATGTTGGGGCATCAAATTTTCATTCGCATTCTCTTTCATATAAAGAAGCTCCTTCGCAGATTACAAGATTTGCTTTTGCTTAGTCGGAAATAACAACAGAGAATCCCTGGGAATAGATGTGCGCGTGTCAATGTTACGACTGGATCGTACAGTGCTGGGAAGAGAGGTGTAGAGACTGCGAAAAGATGTGCTGTACAAGGGTCTAAAAGGGCAGGATGGAAAGGTAGGGCGAGATGCGAGGACAGAGGACGCAGCCTCGGGCTGAGATGAGGAGAGGGGATACGTTGCGGATGAAAGAAGAGCCTGCGTCAGACTATTTGCAGAGCTCACAGAATAAAAGTCGGAGCTATGACAGGCTCGCGAGATAAAAGCGACGCTTCGCGAACGACCTCTCGTGCGAGGGCTCCCACCTTTATAGAGCTGAAATATGAGTTCAGTTAAATGAAGCAAGGAAAGAAGGTGAGGTTGTTGCGTTCTGGTTTGTGCGTGGACTAGATTGCTAGGCTGTCTTGGTAGCTGTCGAACGTTTTTTTTAAATTTTTTATTTTAGATTCTCCCCGAAAATTTTTGGACTCTTCATGAATCTTTAAAGAGAACTTTCAACAAGAGCAGGTTGAAAATGGTCCTGAATTTTTGTATGCTCAAACATATTGACTATTAGTTTCTCCTGTCATAATATTAACGAAGATATCACATTGGAAGGTACTGAAAAAGTACAAGGTTTGCCAATTTTTGGCGTTTATTTTTCGCTCACAATTTGGATAATTATGAGGAAAGTCAATCCTTTTCACTACTTGTCGAAACTGGTGCTGTAGAAAAAGGTCACGGACCGCTGCCACGAGTTTCGCATTGCATGCCATTATATGACATCAATTTCCTTCTCCGATACCGAATCTCGTTAATATAACAAAATATGTCTGTTTTTTTCATGAAGATTTTTCACACACTGTGAGACATTAATTATAAATTTAAACCTTTGTTTCGGTGTTGAAAGATCGAAACAAATTTTGTTTTTACTATATCATTTGAAATGTCAATCACATTTTTACAAAGTACAAAGAGATAAGGTAAGCAAAACGAAACACATTTTGTTAATCGATCGCTTTAAAAGATATGAACACTCTACTAAAATCTAAAATATTCCCTTTTCCAGATTTTAGATTATTTGTACTTCAGCAGGAAATTATTTATATTGCGAAAAAACTTAGTTTATTTCCTGAAACTGGAAGTGCACGAAGAAACAAAAACTATATCTTATTTTAAATAGTGTTCCAACGTTTGTGCGCTTAACAAATGACAATAACTGTATTGAAATATATTTATATTATGCGTTGACAGGGCTTTTGGACCTGCACCTCGTTAGGCTCGGGGCGGGAGTATTATGTTTGGAGGTGCCAAGCACAAACGTGTTTTCATGCCCACTGTGTACATGTCTTAAACGTTGTGATGTATGAAAGAGATTTGAAATTTGAGTTTTATTCATCAAAAACATCAACTATTATGTAGTTTGCGGTTAAAAAATGTTTTGGATAGTATTTATGTTCAAAGTTTAAATAATATTTGAAATTTGAATATAAAACGACTTTAAATAATATTTTGTGACCAATTTGAAGACTCCTTACATGATGAGGCCCGGGGCGGACCGCCCCCTCCGGCCCTGCCTACTGCTAGTGACTTTATCAACGCGCATATATTTGTGGGACTTTACGGCTCATCGACATCGAGGTCATTAGAGCCCTAAAAACTTGTACAGGTACGGAAAATGCAGTTACGCACTAAGGAGAGCCAACATGACTCTCCCGGCGTGGAGGACTCGCCGAATGACTCAACCATACCCACTAAAAACCCTCCTGAATTACAACATACCAAAACATATCTCAAAACATACATCAAAACATTGAGGACAAAAAATGAGGGGGAACAAAGCTAAGGGGGGACGAAGAATGAGGGGGACAAAAGTGAGGAAAATGAAAGATACCCTAGCCCTAATAGCGTCGGGATCGAAAAGAACAAGAGGTGACCAAAGAAGGTCAGGAAAGAGAAAGGAAGGAGCCCCGCACAAGTACGTGGAGGTAATGCCAGACTCAGCTCGGGGCCTCGTATTTGCCAAACATGTACTTACTAGATGTAAGTCCCCTGGGGGGAAGAGGAAAATGAAAATACCCCTCGCTTTGATATACTTCGTTACAGAGAAGAGCATATTTTCCTTATTTTGTTCGGTCTGCATTTAGCTCAGATGTTAGTTCTTTTGGTGAACGTCAAGTAACGAAAAGTATGAAGTACATCATTCGTATTTGCATTTATTCCTTGAGTGGTGAAGATACCTAGAAGTCAGACGAATCAAAGCTCGGCCTCGTGGTTCAGTTGTCATTGCTCGTCCGTTTGGTAGTTTAGGGTTGTACAAGACCCACAAAAATAGCTCTTCGTTGTGCGAAAGAAATCGGTTTTTCGTAATTTTTTTAGTGTGCCATCGTGGCAAACATTTTGACGGGACATTCAAATAATTAATATCTTTCAGTATAAAATATCAAGAAAACTTTTGATCTGCGCTTGTTGAAAGTTCCCTAGTTAGTCGTTTCCATGAATAGTCATTGGGTATATTTGAGGGGAATAAGTTTTACAAAATTTATGAATTTTTGCCATTCGTTTAATTGTATGTGCCATTCATAAACTACAAGGTACCATATGGAACTATTTATTCTCATTCACTATGTGAAAAAGACAATCTACGTGAATGATACATTGTGAGCAATAATCCAACGAGACTAGAGATTTCTATGTTTGTGAACCAGAAATGGAAAATGCTACCCAAATAAAGTACTTCCTATGGGAGTCGCCTCAGATGAGGAATCTAGTCTCTACGAGACCACCTCAGAGGTCTTTGGGTTTCACAAGTTGAATGAGAATGATAGACGGACCCGAGAAGCGAACGGGATGGCGCAGTCGGTAAGCGCATGAGCGCGTAGAGCTCAAGGTCCCGGGTTCGAATCCCGGTCCCGTCTACCATTTTCATTCGACGTAACATGATTAATCTGTTACCTGGCGGTGAGGTTCACCGCAATCTAAGAGATTTCTATGTTTGTGAACCAGAAATGGAAAATGCTACCCAAATAAAGTAATTCCTATGGGAGTCGCCTCAGATGAGGAATCTAGTCTCTACGAGACCACCTCAGAGGTCTTTGGGTTTCACAAGTTGAATGAGAATGATAGACGGACCCGAGAGGCGAACGGGATGGCGCAGTCGGTAAGCGCATGAGCGCGTAGAGCTCAAGGTCCCGGGTTCGAATCCCGGTCCCGTCTACCATTTTCATTCGACGTAACATGATTAATTAGAAATCACCTAAACATTTAGGAAATACCCTCTATTTTTATTAGTAAAGTAATTTCTTTACAGTCTTAGAATGAAGTTAGTGCAAATCAAGAAAGTGCATCATTAGCTACACAATCAATACGCAAAAACGTACGTAACAAATACAATCTACCGTTATCATCCGGTGCTACGGTGCGTCAACAAGATAAAAGATTCAAAGATGAAGGATAAGGAGGAGATGATATAATGTACAATGTCCCCACTAGCAACATATTTGTTGATTCATCAGTAGAAGATGAACAAATATACATACGACCCAGTGATATACCAGTTAAAATTCCTATTTTACTATTCGAGAAACTGAAACTAAAAATTATACTTACATTAAAAATTAGACATACGAAAAGTAATAGGAAGTAATACATTTACAATAAAAACAAATAACAATAATATTAATATTCAACTTAATAATATAGAAGACTTCAGAAATAATTATTTAAATTTTCTTTTTTTTTGAAATTTTATGAAAAAGAAGGCATTGAATTTCACTCCCGAAATCCCTCTAGAAATCTGTTTGAAATAGTCGTAAAAGACGAACCTGAGTCTCTGTAAACGGACGAATTCAAAAACGTTTTAGAATTTCCAGTTATAAAAGTTACAATGCTATTTAACACAAAAAGACGGTCAATCCCAACATTAACTGTTGATCTTCAAGATAATGCAAAAGGAAGGTCAGTTCACAAATTGTGCAAACTAGACCATTGCATTGTAAGAATGCAAACAAGAAATAAACCTAATGTACCCATTCAATGTAAAAAATGTCAATTGTTCGGACACTCTCAAGCAAATTGTTTTAATAGACGCAGATGTGTTACATGTTTAAATGAACATCATTATTCTAATTGAATTTACCGAAAAGAGTAGGAATATCAAAATGCATAAACAGAGGATGCAAAACGTATAAAGAGGAATTAGTCAGAAACCAAAATGCACAAAAAACATTCAGACACGATAACAACATGGCTTCAAACCCAAGATCCGTTAATAATAATTTTGAAAAATTAACCCCCAGATAAATTTCCACCTTTACCAAGCAGACCATTAGCGTGGGAACAAACTAAATCAGTCATACCTTCAGCAAGCACAAATTATTCTGTGACTAACTTAGATTTAAACAGCGTGATATCAACCATAAAAGCTCAAGTAATAACTAGTTTATGCACCAAATCACAAAATATATACATGCAGCTCTAAATAAATGATTCAAAACAACCTCAACAACATTATACTTCAAAATTGGAATGCTAATGGTATACTAAAACAAGAAAACATTTTCAGAAACGTTTTATACACCTATAAAATTATGCATGAGTTACGGAAACACACTTAAAGCCCACTGTCAAACTAAAAATTCTTGGTTTCAAAATTTACAGAAAATGATAGACCATCTTATAAGGCAGCGGGGAGAGTAGCAATGCTTATAAATCTACACTTAATCCCACTCATTCACAGTGAAACAGCAGACAACTTGGAGACTATTACTTCAGAATACGCTGCTTATAAACCACCAAACAAATAATTCCCCTTAAACGTATTAAAAAATATATTTAAAAACACTGAAAGAGTACTTCTTTTGGGGATATAAACAGCAAAAACAGGGCCTCACAACTTGCAGTACTTCATTACAGTGACCAAAAATTACAATACTTTATTAACAAAAAGGAATATTAATTCATGCTCCAGAAACCCCTATTATCCAACCTACCTTAATTTTACACCTGATATTTTTAACATCTGTTTATATCATAATACCAATAAACCTATTTACCAAACAGTTCTTTGTGAACTTGACTCTGATCACAACCCAATCATTTTGTCATTTAATAAATTCACACTGGCACATACGAATCCCGCATATGTAAATCATTGGAAAATTAAATGGGAAGAAATCCAGAATAAAATAGTCACATATTGTACTTTCCCATATTCATTAAAAACTACCACAAATATAGAGTTTCACATAGGAACTTTAACACAAGCCATCCTACCAGCTATATAAGATTATTCCTCCAGTTTCAAAACAAAATAATTCACAGGCAATACCGTACCTATATCAATAGTTGACCTTGTCAAACACAAAATCCGAAGAGAAACACTTTGACTTCCTCACCTAAAAACCAAATTGAACAAAATATTTAAAAAAAGTATTAAAAAATTATAGATAATCAAAGATATCTTCAAAAACTTTATTGAAAAAATACCCACAAACAACATTTATGGTCAACCGTTAAGAAAATAACGAAGGATCACGTTCAAATAGGTTGAAAGCGGGACTCAAAATAATCTATACATATTTAGAAAAAGCAGAAGAGATTACATCTTACTTTATAAAAACCTTCAAACCAAATAAAATCATGAACTCAAAATTCAATGACGAAATAATTCATAGCCTTAAAACCAAAATCACGACAGAACAAATAAAGTTTCTCATCCCAATCGAAATAGCAAACGAAATGAGAAAAAAACAAAAAAAGCAGCAGCTATAGATCAACTAAATACAAAAATATTAAAAGAAGTTTCCAAACAAATTATAGCAGCTCTTACAGCAATATTCAACAGTTCCCTATGACTTGGTTATTACCCCAATAGTTAGAAAACAGATGTAATAATTCCAATCCGAAAACCAAAGAAAAATCCAAAATCCGTCTGACAACAACCAATCAGTCTCCTACCCAATATCGCGAAGATTTTTGATAAACTTATCTTAAACAGATTGTACCACTTCCTCCATGTCACAACAATCTGGATTCAGGCAATACCACTCAGCTGAACATGAATTAATCAGTCACAGAAACGATAGGAGAAAGGATGAAAAAACTTACGTTAGATATTTTTCTTGACATTTTGAACGCTGTCGATAAAGTTTGGCAAATGGGTCTTAAGTACAAAATACAAAAGTTCGGTATTCCCACCTACTTACAGAACTTAATAAATAACTAGTTAAAGAAAAGGTAATTCAGAATCAGAATAAACTCAACACTCTCGTCCAGTCATCCAATCTCAGCAGGTGTACCCCAGGGCTTCCCACTATCTTCGACACTTTTCAAAATGTACACTGGTGATTACCCACAAACCATTGAATCAAGAATTGCACTATTCGGGGATGACACTTCCCTTCTTTCAACCCACTCGGATATTCTCACAGCTTTTAGTTAACCCCAAAACGACATTAACATATTCACTCATTCGGCTGACACTTGGAGAATAGCACTAAACCCGAAAAAATCACAAACCAAAATCTTCACGCTTCGAAAATTGTCTCAACTGCGTGTCATATTTATTAACAACACATCGGTACCATGCTTCAAGTCGGTTGAACCAGTGAAATATCTGGGAGTACTAGTAATATATGGGAGATACTAGTAATACTTGGAAACACCATATTCACCATGCACCACACAAAGCAAACGTAAGAATTCATAATCTATACCCATTAGTAAATATTCATTCCATTTTTAAAATAGACTGCGGAACAGCAATATAAAATTAATTATCAGACCAATCTTACGCATGCTCAGTATGGGGAAATACAGCAACTACTCACATTATTCAGCAGCAAAAAATCAGAACAAATTCTTGAGAAAAATAACAAAGGCACTATGGTTTGTACCCAACATACAACATCACAAAGAATTAAATATACAACCCATATCTCATTACATCCACAAACAGTATAAACTCATTTTTCAACAACCTCCATAATTGCACTGGCACGGAAATATCTCAACTGGGACAAAACGTTCGGCACCCACCGAGGATTAGGTCCCGATACCTCAAAGAGCTGTCGAATCTTCCTTAGATGATCAAAATCAACCATCACACTGCCTCTCAATATGTATTTAATCAATAGATGATCTTACAAATATTATGCAATAACAATTCTGTACATAAAAGTATATTTTACGATCAGAGTTTATACACACCTAGAATTGTCCGTACCGTAAATTGAAGCGTATTGTATAATTTCAGACCCTCGAAAGGTCAATGTCGAACGAGAGGAAGATAAATTTGAAAATAATATTTTTTTCAGTAAAATTATGTTCTTCTACAGTTATTTTATTTGACGGTTATTATTTGTAACATTATAATATTCATTTATTTGGTACAAACTATTTCTATTCTGAATCAGAAAAGTGATCAAAATCAGTGGAAATAAAATGAGAAATTAAAAAAAAGCCATATATTTGTGTCAATTGTTTATTTTCGTGAGATTTACATTTAGAAACAAAAAAACGTATCCCAATCTTTCGAACAATTTTTATCTCATACAAGTTCTTGAAAATCAGTGACGAAGATTATATTTTATCACTTTAAGTAAATCGTAGATTCAAATACGTTTGTGCACTGAAAATGTTATTGACAATATGTGTTAATATTCAGTATGTAAAGATAACAACTAGATAAAGTTTAACCTTTCATTTTAAGGTTTATTGAATGAAATGGCAAGTAGATTTGAACTTCCCTACTAGCATGTTGTTACGACACACCGCAAGCCCAGATGCGATGTGGGTATTTTTTGGGTAGAAGCGGGATTCAACAATAAACCACAACCTTTATGGTAGAGTTCGCTGCCACCAGCTTGGTTTCCCCAAGCAATCAAACACACGTGTAATAACAATAACATATTCCTTTAATACAAGTTAAATTGAAATCTGCGTATTTACAAATGTGAACGAACTCTCAAATCATAAATACAAGTTTGAATTTGTTATTACAGAGTTATTGCTACCTGAAAGCAACAATTACTCACAGATATAAATACTGGTGTTATCAATTAATTCGGAAATCTACCCAGATTATCCGAATCTCAAAAATTTACAAGTTGCTATCCCGAAATAACTAACTGTTCCATGTTACGTCATTCGCGCCTAATAGCAATGTAGTAGAATTACCGCAGCAATTCCCAGTGGTCTGACGACCAAAACTAACCAAGTCACATCTCAAATAACCTGGGTACTTCCACACACTTCCACAGAAAGTCTGAAAATTCCTGAGGATCTTCAATCCTCCCAATATATACAGAAGCGGAGGTCACGTGATCACGCCCTCGCTAACGCACTGAGCACTCTACATCCGCTGGAAATATTCCATTCACACTCGCCACGCGCTTCTGCAACATTCTTCTAAGGGCATTCCTACTCAATTTTCAGAAGTAGACGGAAACTGTTCAGCCTCTACACAATGAACGGGAAGGCTTAGTGGCGAGTATTTTTCCTTATTTGACGGCGACTGGCCCGACCCTTAATCTTCTTAGGAATTTCCGGCTAGCAAAATGCTTGAAAATGTTAATATTTCAAAATCTATAGACTGCTCTGGTCCTTATGTTACACATGTACTTGCTTCCCAGAGCACGTTGCCGCTTTCTTACATCCCATAACAACATATAACCATTACATCACATTTCCTTATTGCACATAGTACACACTATTCAGAGAATATTTTACCTGGTGAGTGACAGTGATATAAAATCGAATATGTGCCGGATGTGAAATATTGTGAAGACAATTATATCAAATGCAACCTTAAAATACATTGAATAATATTTCTCCGAGAATAATAATAAAGGCTACGGACACACCGAAAATAAAAAAGAGAAATATATTTGACATGAAATGTAAAGACAGCGATTTTGGAAGCTTCCTTTTTTCACTTTGCTTCCCGTGGAATATTTTGGAGCTATAGCACCACGGTGTCATCGCAAAAACACTTTTCGTATGTTGTTTCGCTACAATACCGGTTTCTATTATTCTCTGTACAATTTTTTCAACCTTGTTCTTATGCTCTCATCCCTTCCGTACCACGAACCCGACGTAACCTGGTGTCCACATACATTCCTTGGCTTGCCGATATTCATGTCCTAATCTACATATAATTGGAATTGCAATTTCATTGATTGATGTAGCACCTAAGGATGCCGTTTTTTTCAGTAGACATATGAGACTGAAGATGAAATTGTCGTAGAGAATCGAGGCTCGTCCTTGACACCAGTTTCGTCGCCACATGTTCCTCATTCCCTCGATTATTCAAGACAGGTTCTGTTATTTGCTTCCAAGAATAAATACTGATATTACTTTCATCAATTTGTTGAAGGGTGTCCAAACCTTTTTCACATGCTGGATGAATCATAAATGAAGTGAAATAAACCACGTTCGATGTAATTAGAGTTATTTTTACTAATTTCAGCCACATTGAGCGAAAACCTTGAAAATTCTTCGTTCCAACATTTTGCCAGGAACTGGAACCAGGATGTAGATTTTTAAACCCAAAACCTATTTTTTTGTGTAATACTTTTATCACAACTACAATTGTTAGAACGACCCATGTATACTGGGAAACGAAAAAGGGTTTTTGTATATCAACTTGAGGAACTAAAAAACCAAATATCATCTTGGGCATGAGGATACATAAATTCTGAGTGATTTGTATTGTGATTTAAGTGTAAAGCCTGTCCGTAAATATCAATTCTTTTTAAAAGCATGTACTTATCAATACATTGTATCATTGATCGGCGTTCGGTTGCGTCCGTGAATATTATTTCGTTGTTGACAGTATTATTTGTCAGATTAGCTATGATTCCAATTATTTGGGGATCTCTTCCAAAAACCGGCCGCACAGCTCTTCTTAACTTCGCTCCTTCAGGACGAACAACACGTGTAACAGTGATTTCAATTGAAGGAAGAGGTATTCCATAGCACATAATCATGGATAAATCATTTTGACAAATAGTTTTTGGCGCTTTTTCTTTCACTTCCACATAAAGACGCGCTTCGGAGGAACAGAAGCTCACTAATGTCCATAGCAGAATCAGAATATTCATTTTGCCTCTTAACTCATTATAGATGTACTGCTTGCTCGGAAACTGAAAGGAAAAATATATGAATACGTACAATCGTATTTATCAAAATATTATGACGTAACAGTTTTTAATCACATGACTTTAGGAATATAAGAATGTCGAGGTGTATATGATTTTTGAAAACAAGGACTATTCTATATCATCTTTCGAAAATATAAAAATTTCACTGAATCTGAGAAATACAACTTGTCCAAAACTTTTCCTGTCACTTCTCACAGCGTCTTATGAATGAAGAAAGAGAAAAGGAAATAAATTGCACGTTATAAGCAATTCACATTTCTATATATGTTAAGAAATATGAATTGTTTTCGCAATAGACGAGTCATTATTTCTCTATTTCATTTAATTTGAAAACATTTTCCGTACCAGTTTTTTCCCTTAATCGTCATAGAACGTAATATGAATCTGCCTCAAAAACGTATGAGTTATTGCTAAATTAATTTTACTCTTTCGAAACAGTATTTCTCAGTTTTTGTCGAGTGTATCCGTCAAAAGATCCGATGAAACGTTTGGTGGTATTTCATTCAAGTATTGACAATATTCTCCTCTACTATCGTATTACTATTGGAATATTGTAACCGACCTTGTAAGTATTGCATTCAACTGACGATGGCTGAAATGAGCAGAAGAAACGTAGCGTGGAAATAAAAAATTAGTCTACTTAAAAAGTCGTGTACAATATTACAATATTTCATTTAAAATCGTATTCAATATCGTCTTGCCAAAGCCCAGTCTTTGGGTTTTGCAATTTGAAAACATAAGTCAATATTCAGGATTTCTTCACGAAACAGCTGTCATTCATAGCACGTACGAGGACAGTATATTATCTTCTATCATTTTCTCTCTCAATGGCATATTCTGAAGAAAAAACCCCCCAACAAAAACATATATATCTAGAAATTAACTAATTTGGTTAGAAATAACGTCTTCACACAGTAATATAATTTATTCTGTTTATATTCAGTTCAAAAAATTGCAAAACCCCTTTCAATTTTTACAATAATACTATTCAGTCAGTAAGAAACTTAGATAAAATAAAATGAAGCAAGTGAAAGCAGTTAATTTTCTCAAGGAATAATTACAAATGTTAAAGGAAGAAAAAGCAATTTGTTTAAGAGCGGTATGTCTAAGGAAATGTAATTTTTGTGTATATATGTGTAGTTATATAAACTGAAATGGTGTCAAAATGTTATTTCATATGCTCCAATAAATTAATACCTATCATTTAAATAAATAAATAAAAAAGTTTTTGTCAAAAGGACATTTGTAAACTGCATATGACCACGTGGGGTTCAATAAACTAAGATACTTTCCGGAAACAAGCAAGAGACCATCTCTTCAATTTCGATCAAGGGCCCAAGGGCAGTGACGGATTTAATACTTATAAAAAAATACAAATACTTACTGTTATAAATTTGTTATTCCAAAATAAATCGTAGATATAATGTGAAGTCAAAATTCGAGATTAATAAGAATAAAGAGTATTAAATGACATTTCCGACTATGGAAAATCCGCCACTACCCGGAGGAAAACAGGAGACCCGGGTTACAGAGATAAATAAATTATTATAAATAAAAGGATTTAAAACAACATGCATGAAAAAAGGAATTTGATCAGTATCTAGAGTATTATAACAATGACGTGATAAAGTATAAGAGCAATTAACGTCAATTGTGTCATCCGAAGTCATATGGATTAGAATATTTATTAGAAAATTGAATTTCTCATTAACTTCTTTTATTTAAATCAGTAAATTATTTCACATTATAGAAGCAAAGGAGTATTAGAAAACGTTCAACCGCGGATTTGAAGGTATTCAATTTTTTAATATCTTTTATATTTTTTGGAAAGGAATTATACAAAATTATTCTTGAATGATATGGACCTTTTTGGCGAAGAGTGGCTGACAAACCAGGACGATGAAAATTAGACTTATTACGAGTGTTGTAGACTAGAACAGTCGTGAACGTGACTGTTTCTTCTAAAGCATGGGTAGGGTTTTAATAATTCTGTCTTAACAAACACGATTACTTTATAAGTATATATTGAAGGGTGAGGGGGGATATTTAATTCCCTAAATAAAGGTTTACATGAATTTCGGGGTGAGAATTACAGATAATCTGAACTATCCTCTTTTGGATTCTAAATGTTTGAATGCTTTGAGCGGATTGACCCCAAAAGATAATACTGTATCGTAAATAAAAATAAACATTTGCAAAACACGCGCAGCGAGAAAATATGATCAAATACACATCGTACGACACATTGATTAAATACACTTGTACAATACTCCTTGTTCGTAGTTTCCTCCATTTGAAAACATCGAAGGAGGTTAAACAACAAGCTAATCATTATTATACGTTCTCTATCTTCTCTGTTACACAATTTTTTTAATTTATCTTTTTCATTTATTATTATTATTATTGTATTTTGTATTGAGTTCACTGTCTGTCTGACTGGTAAATTCACCGCTCACACTCTGGTATGTTATCCAAATGTGTGGTGTTTGTTTTTATATGTTTAGATGTTAATAATAATAACAATTATTATTATTTTTGACAACCCTATCCATACATAAAGACAAAAGTCAATACAGGGATCTATTCGTTCATTCATTTTCCTTTCGGTATAATGATATTTTCAAGACTATGCCACTGAGCAAAGAGATGGACGCATCGTCTACCGTCATCATCAACTAAAATTCTCCGGATCGCTATATCAGTTGTGAAAATTTGAAAATTTGAAATTTTTCGTAGTTTTACCTACTATGTAAAAAATATAGTTATCGCTGTCCTCTTATATTTTATATCTTCTACAAATTCCATCTACAAAGAGCATGCTGAGGTGAATCCATTCCCGTACCACTCGTACATACTTCATCAATCCATCTTTCTACTCTTGTCTTGCAAGTTATTATCAAAAAATCCTAGTAAAATAATACCACATATTTCGTAGTTGTAATGAAGCTATTTTATCAGTACATAATATTTGTAATTTAAATTTTTGTAAATTAATAACATAAACTAAGCAATCGAAATTTTTTTAAAAATCTTAAGAACAAATAACATTGAAGTTAATAACAATTATTGACTGGTGAGAAGTCTGGGACTCTTCAAACGTAACGTTGTAAGTAGTGCTCAAATGTAGCTAAGAATTTCGGAAAGGTATTTAATGGTATTTTCCTACAGATTATTTCACTCCGAGATACACATTATACGATGGAAGTGAAACGTGGATCGACCATAGTAGTGCAAAGTGTTGTGAAAGAATTAAATGCGTTACTTCCCCGTTACATCCATAATCGATCTAATATACATTTCACTTAATGTGAAATGTCCTCGGTATACTCCAAAAATAATCAACTGCACAGATTCCAAATATATGTCTATGGCAAAGAATGATTTAATCTTGTCAACGTACCAAATACAATTTTCGTTTGATTCATTAGAATTGTTGCTTAGTTTGATATGTCTTTGGTTTTTTACATTTCAAAATAAAGAAATAGTTGTATAGGTCATCAAAGAACATTTAATGTTAGGTTGGTACATAATACTTCAAAGTCTTTCCGTAAATTTTATGTTTCCTTATTCGAAAAATATGTATTCACATTCTAATTTACTTAATAGTTCATCTGGATTATATATTTACCCACATTTCTATTATTATAATTGATGTAATTTAATATTTATGAATATATAATTATTTCTGTTGACAGGAAGCATGTTAAACTTAAGCAAATTTTATTTGGAGAACTGGTCGATCGAATTAGTTGTATAAATTTGATAAATTTATTGTCAAAAAACAGTACAAACTGCGTATGACCACGTGGAGGACAATAAACTAATTTACTCTCCGGAAGCAAGCAAAGGACCATCCCATCAATTCCGATCAAGGGCCCTAAGGCAGAGGCGGATTAAAAAATTTCAGCAAAAGTTCCTAGATAAGATAAAAAGTTAGCTGCGAGTTATAATAC
>NNCF01128853.1:515717-606330 GCA_002313205.1 Laupala kohalensis | reverse complement strand
TTTTGATAAAAAATCTAGAAGACGCTTATAGAACAATTTTTCTAGGATTTTTGAGAAAGTGGGTAGTAGAGATATTGGTCGGTAATTTCCAGTATTAAGTTTGTTTCCTTTCTTTCACTTTAGCTCTCTTAAATATTTTAGGAAACAACCCTTCCGATAAAGAACTATTAAAAATATTTATGAGTCGACATAATATAGCATGGGACGAAAATTTCACAATAAACTCAGGTATATCATCTACGTCTGTTGAAAATTTGTTTTTTTAATGAGCTGACGATTCTTATGACTTCACTGGCGTTAGTTTCGGAAGTGAACATAGAATTGGGTACGTGGGTGGATATAATTGGAGGACATTGATTTGGATATATTGAGTTCGTTATTTTACCAACTTCTGAGAAGTGAGAATTAAACAAATTTGCGATGTCCTGAGGATTTGTTACGATTTTGCCATCGTTTAGTAAAGAAACATTTTCTTCGCGGTTTTCAGAAGTTGACGTGTAATTTTTATAGGTATCTATATTATACCTATATAATATATAGGTATCCAGTTACGTGTCAGACACCGCAGTGGACAGACCTCGTGCTCAAACTCCGCTGTTAGCCGGAATAGACGCGATAAGAGTAGTCGTTGCTTTTACTCGTTTGTCTTGCAATAATTGCATCGATTGTATTTTAATTTATTACAATGTTATTTTAGTTGACTGGCTGAGAATGGAGTGTGCAAAATGTGGATCTGATTTTAGTGTAAATTATGACTTCTGGAGTTGTTCGGTGAGTGAACTTAAGTACCATTACGAGTGCAATTATACGGAAACAACTGATGGAACATGAAAGTTGACGTGAAAAGTAAATGATCATATATGTTGTGTAATAATGCGAGTTGAACATAATTTCCGTCTCAAGAAAGATTTGGACGTTATCAGTAGAAGATATTGGCAGTATAAAATCGCTGTTAATAATAATAATTCAATCGATACTCCGACAAATATCATCGATAGTTGCGAAAATAATAATAGTAATAATAATGAACACGCCTTGGCACACCCAATTCTGAAAGTGGGTGGGGTTGCGATCACTACATAGTCGGAATTCCTGAGTTTTCAGTACAATGACTTCTAAATTGAAGCGCAATAATACAAGGAAGAAAAGGAAGTTTTCAAGAGATTAATGAAATAAAGGATGTATCTGAATTACTTTCCGAACATAGTCGGTTTAATGCCCAGGAACAGTATGGACGGGGAATTTAGTTTGGATGTCCACTGCTTAGGGCAGGAGATCGGGGAGGAGAGTGCCGGCGATGTGAAGCGTTTGGCAGCGACCTTGGAGCGTCCTGCATCCCGGCGGACGTGCAGGCTGACCAACATATTCAGGAACACAGACGAACCTTCAATGAGTGAGCTGAGACAGCTCGTCAGTAAGACGGTGTTAAGACGGTGTAAGACTTGTGAGTATGTACTAACAGAAGGAAGTGTTCACCTCCTCTTGGATCTTCGTGGGTGTCGGCGTGAGGCTAGTGTTCTTCAGCGAGGGTGAGTGTGTGCTGTAGTGTGATATCCTTCTTTTGACTACTTGTTTGATGTTGACTATCCAAGGCTTCACAATTATATTAGTGTTCATTCACATTGTCTTGGTCATGTCTTGTTGCTGCAAGTGCACGTTGACCAATGTTTTAATTACAGCGACAACAATAATACGAATATATGGAAGTTAGATAAAGTTGGAATTATCCCCATATCGATGTAAAAATATTTCATCAAAGAGGTTCAAGAAGAATTTTGAAAATCTTGAGGATAAAAGGAAAATGTAATGAAAGTCGCACAAAAAGCTATCTTATTGCAGACATGTGACATTGTCCGAAATTTGTTGAGTTAATTAATAATTCATCGCATAGGCCAGGATGAATTTCTTTTCTGAATCGATTAAACCCAATCCCAATATGATATATGGGGTGCGATGTGTTTTAAAGTTTCTATTGGGCGAATATCCTCCACAATAAAATTAACAATAATAATAATAATACTTTTATTAATAACCCTTCTAACCCGATACCAATGATTTAGCTACAAAGTCAGTATTAACATTATACATGAAATTTGCAAAAATTTCAAAGAAAACGTTGTTTAAAAGTAATAATAAGAGTAATTAGAATCAAATGCATAAAAAATATATTGAAAAAGATTCAGTCCTTGATAATATATTTATGGTTTGTAAACACGTCGATGGTTAAACATTCCAATTCCCGACATGATTTCTCGATGACATTTAGTACACTCAATGTTCATATTGGAGCTCTGTCTTTCTCTTGGACTGTTATTAATGAACATTTATTTGATTAATATTCTTTGTCACTGAGTTTAATGTGTTACTTAGATCAAATATTAGTAGTTTAGTAAATTATTAGAAAAATTATAATATTTTTAAATTTTTTGCTTGAGTTTTAATATACACCCTTTCTTTAAATAATAGTCACAAAATGTAAATTGTATCTCAGATATCTTTTCTTGCACTGTAGCAATAGAATTGCTATTGTAAAAAATACTTGAATAAAATAAGAATACTTATAATATAAGAAATTACTTTAACAGATGATATACTATCGTAGCATCATTTATTTTCATCTGTAGTATGTACATCGAAGGACGATACACGTTTAGGTAGTTTATATAACACACCTTCCATTACTGTTATCGTGCTGCTACGTTGATTCGCTGTGTCTTATAACAAGTAAGAGAAATCAATTATATTTTATAATTATTGTAAAATTCAACCATTGTGAGTCATATAAACAATAAATAAAGGCAATTGTTAAAGTATTTATATATAATTCTACTTTTCTTATTATTTCATTTTGACGGGATAAATCAGTATAAAACCAATTATTGCAAAATACCTCATTAATGAATTAAAAATAGAAATTTAACTTCATCATCAGAAGTGTAAAGTTTTCATAGTTTATGGAGTCATTTTATGTGATATATTTTTTTTCTTACAGTTCTTACTGTTTCCAGTTCTCAACAATTTTTGTTTGTATTACGCTACATTCAGATTGTGCTTTTTATTATTTATTTATTTATTTGTACACTATCCACTGTACCCAACACAATAATTCCAGGGGTTTTACACATTTCATTTTTCCTCCTTTTATTTATCTATTCTTCATAATTTTACCTGCGTCATCAAAAGCTACTAACCGTTATGATAATAAATTCACGATGTTCCAATAGCTTCATTCCTGGTACAACAAAAATCAAAATTTCGAATTTATCCCTCTTGTCAATTAATGTACTCTTGTTTTTAATGGTGACCGAATCCAAAATGTTGAAATTTTTAAGAAATTCTCCTAGTTCATATTAAAAAGTTTGCATTCCCACAATAAATGCTCAATCGTTTTCTTTCCCTTCCTATACCTACATAAGTCTCTCTTAAACTGTCCTATTATCTTTAAGTACATATTTGTATTTCCATGTCCAGTAATTACAAGTTCTTTTTTACTTGGATGAAACCATTTCTTATTTATCATTGCAAGATCCATTTGTGGTAAAAACTCAAATATCCGTCGTCCCCATAATTCTTTCTCCCACCTTAATTGCCAACTTTATTATTGTGGTTGTTGGAAGTTGAACGGTTGCTCCAAAGGTAGATGAGCGCCGCAGCGCATCATCTGTTGATGCATTCCAGTCAACGTTACGCCCTTGTTGGCGCGTGCGATGAACGCCGTAATATATATATGACCTTCGTTCACTTCCGCGCAGGAGGAAGTCTAACGTGCCAGGAGGAAGTGACGAAGCCACACACTGACATCGGGATCCGACATTGAAGCCGACGCTTCACGTATCGAACTTTTGATTTGATAGTATTGTGAGTTTTCGATACTTTGATTCGATACCTTTTACTCATATGAGTATTTTGCATCAAATATGGGGTCGCAACGATCAGGGCAAATTGTTGAACGCAACTTCAACCTACCTGTTTTTACACGGAATAGTTTTTGAATTTAACTGTGTCAAGGACTATCTTTAAGTGTGCACAAAGCAAGATGTGTATTCAGAGGACGCTAGTTTTCAGTTATCCGTTATCTTTATTCTCTCTATTGTTCTGCCTGCGTCCTCGCGAGGTCGTCTGCGAGCAAGAGGAACAGAATCCAAGCAAATGCTCATGATGTCATTTTTCAAAGTTTTAAAAATATTGTATTGAGAGCGGACGCCGTACTGTTGAAGGTAAGATCTTTCATCCCTACGTATGGTGTGCAAAATCATTCGATTCAATTTTTTTCATACTTCTGTTACTAGGTGCTTCTACAAGTAAAAGTGAAGTATCTATTATTTATTTCAACAATCTCAAGATAAACAATAGACGCACTTAGATATCGAACTTGTAAATTCTTTTAAACCATAAAAATTTATATTATATATTTATTACGTTGAACTAATAACTATTTAAAAGGTCGACATTCTAAAGCATATCATTAGTTACATTGAGATATAGCTAGCTTGATAAGATTTTTCATTATTACTCTAAATACTTTTAGAGAGAAAAGTAAGAGAGCTGGGACTCAAAATGGCGGATATTATTACGTTTATACAGTGTGCTAACCCGAATATTTTATCATGCTCTCGGATTGGACTTTTGTTAATTGAACCTTCGAACTTTGAACAGTAAGTCCAGTAATGTTTTGAAAACCGTTTTACAAAAACAAGATGCAGAAGAAACCGCTTGGAATATGGAATTGTTTTAATTGTCTTAAAATAGTTTGGTTTTAGAATGTATGACTAACTAATTAGATTAAGTAGTACTTCACTGTCTTCGTAGTACCCAAAAATAGTGACAGAAAGTTTAATATTAAATTAAATATTTATGCCAAATATGGGAAATGTCACTGATACAGTACCTAATTTTTTAGTTATATTGAGAACAATCTATAAAAAACACAAATAATCTAAAATCCTTCTTTTTCGCACGTTGAGTGAAGTATAATTCTGAGGAATATAATATATGAGAAAAAGTACAGGACATTTTTGTCACCGTGTAAGAGATATTCATTATGAAGATGAAATTTAATATTTAAAATTAAAACTTGAAATATCACTAAGACTTAATATTACTCTGGGTTCAATTTTTTCCTCATTAATTCACAGTTCTCATGCAGTTCAAGAACTTGAGCTTAATGAAAAAGAAACATGCTTATGACTAAGTGTTTGAAGGACGTCACTGGTGGACACACTCTTTTGCAATATCTTCATTTCTAGAAACGTTAGTAGTTTATTTGAAACAAAAAGACCAATCTCGATACAGAAAAAATAACTATTTTTGAAAAAGAGTTGAACAAAGATTTATTCATGAAATATATTTTTCCTCCTTTCAATAAACTATTCAGTAGGGTTGACTACTTTAAATAACGATTTAAAGCACTTTCTTTTTATTTAATTTTTATCGTTGGTACCGTATTATATTTTTTGGACAATTATGACGTTAACAGGACATTTTAAAAATAGAAACGAGAGTTTATTGGTTACTGCGATCGTGAGACCAGTACCAATTATTCAGTGTCATTTGCATTGTTTAACTTCATTATAACGAAAAGACTTATAGGGAGAAAACTCAGAGCGCTCCGCTGAGACTCAAAATGGCGGATATTATTACGTTCATACACTGTGCGAGCCCGAATATTTTATCTTTCTCTCGGATTGTACTTTTGTTAGTTGAACCTTCGAACTTCGAAGTATTTTCCGATTAAATAAAAAATGAAACCTTTTCGCTGCATTGAAATGTTTTTCTCATTTTCTTTTTATATTGATTTGTTTTTAAATTAAAATGTGTCTGTGAAACATTCATGGGAAATTGTGATATTTCCAGATTAGGTTACATGCGGTTGTATTCTAAGTATGACAAATGGTTAACATTTACTGTCTTCCTCCAAGTTTCCTAAAATATAAAATTAAGTTTCACTGTGTTTAAGATATTAGTAATATAAGTTATGATCAAGTTTTCTATTTAGTTTAAATTATAACACGGAAAATATTATCAGAAAAAATTATTGCTGTTTGACCAATTATTTCGCCAACGTTTTGGTAACGAACGTTACCTTCATCAGGACTTTGTAAAGTTTATACCGTCACCCACATTCTCTCGAACTACCAACACTTTTGTAAAAATACCGCATAATAACACTCTCCATGAAATAATGACCAATAGTGAGGTAAGAGGTGTACCCAAGTTAAATGGAGCTTATATGTTGATTTAATATGATTATTGTTTTGTAACTTGCTCTTTACGATATGTGCGCCCAATTCATGGAGAGTGTTATTATATGTTGTTTTTATCTAAGTGTTGATAGTTGGAGAGAATGTGTGTGACTGTATAAACTTTTCTAAGTCCTGATGAAGGTAACGTTCGTTACCAAAACGTTGGCAAAGTAATAACAAATAATTGGACAAACCGTTAGAATTTTTCTGGTAATTTCCAACGGTTTATATCATCATCACAGGAAAATATTATACGTAATTTAAACCATTGATTATAGATCGAATCGCAGTCACACAAAATAAAAGTTAAGGCAATAAAATAGGCTTTCTTGTTTCAAAAACATTTTTTTCAATCGTACTTTTGAAACATTTTTACTTCACTTTTAAGGAAAATACCCTTCGTTATTTTATACCTCCTGTATTTCGGTTGGTATACTACTACTGAAAGTGCGAATCGCGAATCACCAGGGAAATAAGTAATTGGTTGCGTGACGTAGGCTTAGAACCCCTCTCCCCTCATTTCCGTAGTTCCTATGACCTTCCTGTAGCTAGTGTTCTGTTTCGTGATGTCATTACAAATTCTATCGTTGATATAGAGAAACTGGATGCAATATAGCATAATAATTATCCTCATCGTTATCCTAATTATTTGCCAGTTCATTATTGACCAATGAACGTGTAATTTCTCAACTGAACCTTAGGCCCGAAATAGAACAGTAACTTGCAGAAGAAACTACATTTCTCTTTACCAATGTTCATAAGGTGCACAGTTTTCCGTCACAGTTCTTGAAACGGAGTAAGAAGATAAGCAGTGTCTACGGACGCTGCTGCATCCGTATGTGTAGATGAAACAGGATATTTACATTTAACAGTTATCGTACACAAGTGTATAAACTTCGTATATTTAAAATATTAACTTTCTACCGACATCACGCATCTTAACATGGATGGTACGTTTATCACTCTAAAACAGAATCATTTGAATAAAGAAATAGTTTAGTTGGGAATTTTAAATGAACATTGCAAAATGCACGTAGTTCCCTCAATCAAAATATTTCACTACGATTCTTTGATATCCTGCAACGCATATATGAATTTTCTATTTACTACAACGTAACATATGCGTCAAATGTCTATGGAGTATAAATTTAATATACATAATACCTTAGAGATTGCAAACAAATAATTAGATGTATCTTGTTCTTAGACAACTGTTCAGATGTATTGAGGAATAGGGAAGCCTACCGAACATGTTTTGAATTTATTAACTCTGTTTTTTTTAAAAAATGAAGTGTCTGGAAACAATATTGTCTCTATGACTTGCAATTATAGAACTGTTTATCTAACAGCAATAACGACACTTCAATTTCATGTTTAACATCACCGCGTTATTACGTTTTCGTGATAAAAATCTCACGTGTTGTTTCAACTCCGTATTTTCTCACGAAACTTCCCGTAATAAGAATTTCCTACAGCGCACTTCGGTACTGCAATCTCAAATGAAACGACGTAGATCAGTAAATAAAGAATTGCAGTATCGGAAGAAAAAAAACGTGAATGGGACCTCATCACAATTGAGGTGTTTAGATAAGAAGTGGTTTAAGTCAAAATGCATGGTTTGGAGAAAAACAGGAAGTTCCAAAAATTAAAAAAAAATTAATATGTACGAACGAAACATATTTTTTAAAATTTATTTGTTACCAAGAGGTTTCCTTGTCTTCAACAATTGTCATTACAAGGATAAAATTTTATCCATATCTTCTATTACTGAATTTTGTTTTGCTTTATTTAATCTGAAAATATATACTTAATAGTCCTTATTTGCATTACAAATTGATGAATGATATCACATTTTTCTTTACTGTTTAATAAACGTTCCCTATCCCCTAAATTTGTGAGATAATAACTTGTGTAATAAAGAAATATCAATTTAAGTCTTGGAAATATTGAATTTTAGATGAATTCATCGTCGGAAGAGTAAATTCTTGAATATTTTAACAGACACTTAGACCCAGTTTCACCAAATGGAGAACAATGGCGATTTTGTCACACTCAAATAGGTAAATTTAATCACGTTTACATCGAATACTAAACTGATGATTGATGATGTTAATCGATGGTTTTGAAGAAATCTCTACGTTTGTAGTAGCTTTTCAGTGCTTTGTGGGTAACACAAATGATGTACAAAATACGCATGTTGTTGCTCACCCAATTGCTACCAGAGGCTACAGCGGGCCTCCATCCTGCCGCTGAGCATAATCTATTAATCGAGCCAGGAGCAAACAAGCGAAATGGACGCCATGTTTTTAGTAGAACTGAAGAAACGCAGGTACACGAAGGGACCACGAGAGTTTAAGCGTAAATCGCGACAGTAGTTGGCGAATGCGCATTTCGATAATCACGCTGAAAATCTCGTTTAACGCACTAAACGAACTTCGTGAAACTGGACCTTAGAGAACGATGCTATGTGAACCCTCGATAGTACATCGAGGTTTTATTTTGTAGAAGTGAGCAGTACGCTTTTTACTTTACCATAATTAATTTTTTTTTGCTACTCAATATGAATCTGACCGAAGTAATGCGATATTTTCTTTAATTTGACACTATCGAGATTTCTTCTCTCTATGAAATCCTTGACGATATTATGTTATCAACTGGTGTACTTTCGTTTTGTAACGATTCGGACGTTCTTTTAACGTTCGTCTTCAGGCGTCCGGCAGCACAGTTATTCGAACCAGGGTACCTTGGTTCTTACCCCGGTTCGAATACCGGTGCTGCCGGGCACCTGAAGACAAACGTTGACGGAACGTCCGAAGCGTTACAAAACGAAAGTACACTTTTTGTGAAGATATAAACAGGTAAAGACGATGTATAATATCAAAAAAATATTGCAATAACAATGACTATCGAGATTATTACGTGAAATAAACAAAAAAAGTGACATATTTTAAGTTTTGTTTACCCATATTGTTCTATATTTACCAGAGTAATGCAGTTCTGCAATAATACTTATTTTACAGTTTATAAAGTTCCATTATCAATGTAACTTTCACCAAAAGTCAAACTATACAACAGTCCTCGAATATGTCCAAGGGATTTACGGTGGGTAGAGCTCCGCTATTACATGACCTCGACACTAGGAGGAGGAGATGTGGTCAGCATCTCGCTTCCACAGGCTTGACCCCAGGATAGACTCTGGTACTCATTTTACAGCAGGTTGAATAGATCTGGGAGTCAGTCTGGGCGTTGAGGTATGATGAAAATTCACCCCCACCTCACCGAGGATCGAACCCCGGACATCCATCCAGTAACTCAGCGCTCTACCCACTGAGCAGACTCCTAATTAGTGAGCAATAAACTTTGTCAAAAATAAGTTACAAACTGCGTATGACCACGTGGAGGACAATAAACTAATTTACTCCCCGGAAGCGCACGGGACCATCCCAAGATTAACCAAGATTATGTTTACTCGAATGTATTTGTGTTTCAGGTTCAGATTTTATCTGAAATTTCGTTGTTTGTGCTTCTTCATTTTGACTTGTTACGAAGCACAAAGTGCCCTGATGATTCTATTTACATCTTTGTATTTTGATTTTAGACTAGACATCATTTTCGCTCGTAGACTGGTGTCGGGATGCGGTGTCATACGCGTTTGGTAGAGGTCGGGACGTTCCGATACTGTAGAAGTATCGATACCAAGTAGATACTTTTTATTCGATACAGACACTAAGTTCTGGTATCGATAATTATCATATCAGAAGTTTCCGACATTTACCCAAACGCGTACTATGAAACCGCATCGTTTAATCTTAAGTATCGATACCGGTGATGGACCGTAACTTTAGGTTAAGTACCAATAGGAATCGAAATGTTATACCAATTTATTTATAATATAAATAATCAAGTAAAATTTATTTTATATATAGCACACGTGTACACTTTAATAAACTGATATCGATGCAAATCAAAGATCTTTTATTCCGAGTACTTCCAGTTTTTGTATGTAGATCATTAAAAATCAGCCCATCACTATCGACTTTTAAATAAGAACTTTGTCACACCCTTCACTATCGACTTTTAAATAAGAAGGTACATTAATGAACAATATAAAGCAAAATAGTAGTATTGAAAATAACACACACTATCACAGACTTTTTTTAGTGAGACATCCCCATGTCTACGAGTCAAATACTTCTGGTGCATATTTTCTCGTATCGGGGAAATTATAGCAATTATAAAAAATGTGGCCACGAGATTTTGACAAATTATTACTTTTTAAGCACCTCCCCGAATTTGCGCCCCCCTCCCCAACACTAAATTTTGAAAACATGCTTTTAGTGTTCATTTGAATGCAAATCATGATAAGATTGTAATGGAGTTTAATAGACAATGAAAGTCTGACGTACAAAAAAAGGAAAACGCTTAGAAAAGCATATTTTCACAAAACTTCTCATTTAATAATCAAATGATATTGAGAAAGAATTTTTTAATTTTGCTTTTTAAAGGCAATGGTTGGCATCATTTTGTGAAGCTGGAGGAAATAACAATTCATAACCTCCACCCCGTCTTTGTCTTTCCGATCTCCACCCTCACCCCCGCCGTCATAAAAGCGCCCGCGCGTCACCAGCCACATCTCCGCGTCTCCCGCAGCCGAGATTACTCCCGGTTCAAATTAAAGCCAGCGACGGTGGCGGACTCCGTCATGAAATTGAATTCTTTCATCTCGCAACTCGTCCTTAATGAAGTAAGACGTGTTTATGAGGTTCCGTTTTCTTACTTTTAATAAGGTGCGTTTTTTCTTAAGAATTCGTTTTGATATTAGTTCGTTTTATATTTCTTTTCTTCCTTGCTCCGGCGTACCTTAAGAACAGAAGTGTCTTTTCATCTGATTTTCATTTTCGTGGGTTTATCATCTCAGAATTTTTTCCCCTAGAAAAATAAGTTCTTATAAATGATTATTAAAGTTACGAAGAATGCTTTTCAAAGAGATGACTTTCGGAGTGGAGCATTCTGGCTTCCGGTTAAGTCTGGGAAGACGATCACCTGCTTCTCTTCCGTCGTTGCGGCGGCGTGGGCACGCTACGACTGCGCAGGAGGGACACCGATCATTTATAAACCTTCTTTGGAAGTTGAAAAGCTTACGTGCGAGAGATCATGCGAAAGTGGGCAAGAAAATTACAATACTTCAATTACAATTGTTATTGGACATAAGAAATTAGTGGTGCATTCTTTGTCCACATTAAAAAAAACAACATTCTCTTCTGTACGCCAAACTAATTTTATAAAGAAAAATAATATGAAGAAAATATTTATTTGTTCCAGCCATATCTTTTCAAATAAAGCTTGTACAAAGTTGATTATTCGCAAGAATATTTTTTATATTGCCCTTGTGTGAGTGATTCTTTTAGTCAATTTTTTTATTATTATGTTTCTCATTTATAATTCTAAATCTGTATTCTCTCTAAACTTGGTACATCTACACTGATAAATAGTAAGGGATCTAACGACCATGATGTTGGCGAGCCCTAAAGCCCCAATAAAAAAGTAGTTTTCAAATCTCTTGAAATAATGACTGCGGAGATTTTTTAACGAAGAAAATGTTGTAGAAGAACGGAGTTTTTCCTACTTGTCGTGCTTTTAGTGAATCGTCATCGTGGGCTCTAATGACCTCGATGTTGACGAACCCTAAAACCCCATTAAAAAACCGTTATACATCAAACTTTCAAGAGCAGTGTCACAAAATTCGCGATTACAACGCTTTCGTTTTTCTTCTTGTATAAGAACGTATGAGAAAGTATAAGAAAGATGGGAAGAATAATGAAGAATCCTTAAGACCACTACAATTTATGGAACCAAATGTATCGGATTGAATGTGTTTTCGAGGAAAGAATAATACTTGAATTGCTGAGAGAACCTGATACTATGTGAGATTAAAGAACAACCAGCATTTTCCGCTACTCTAATACATGTCCGATGAAAAAAGGTTGTTTAGCACGCAAAATTCCTTTCTTGAAGTGACAGAAATCTTTTTTTATAGAATGTCGATGATTAATCACATAACTACGATATTTATTCATTAGTTGAATATCAGATCTTCAAAGAATTGAATTCATTATTATATTACGCAACACAGAGCCAAGTACTTTGCTCGTGATTTTCTTTTCAAATCGTTTTTAAATTGTGTTACCATTGGAAAGGATAAAAAATTACGCATCATTTGGCTCATCGTACGATAAACCGACATTTTCTCGCGTATATTTCAACTCACCGCACAAAATCCTAATATGTAAATTTTCCAATATACCGCAAATGGAGTCAACAACAAGGAATACAACTCGTGTCGCATCTTTGAATTCCACGAATCTCGTAATGAGAGAGAATTACGCTCCTGGCGAATCTCGCTCCGCATCAAGAATCATACGTAAAAAATACCAAAACAAGAAAAACAAAACAAAAATAAATTAAAAAGTTCCGGACGGCGGCTGCTAGCGTCGAGTTCTCTCACTTATCGATTTCCTTCGTCCTAATGAGTCTCTCACTTTCCCTCCTTCTCCTCTGGAGTTCGTTCTCTTTCTTCTTCTTTTTCTTTTTTTTTTCCCTCGCTAATGCTCGCGCTTACCGGAGCGGCTTATTGAAGCTCGGCAGCCGTCGTGGCTTTGTCGCCCGCCCTCGGCCCCTTCCCCGCACCTTCCTTGTTCGACGCGGGTTGTGTCTGGGCTCCCCGGAGAATGCTCCGCTCCAACACGACTTCTGCACGTGTAAACTAAAGGATTTATGAATGTGGGGGCTTTTGAATAGCATTTCAGTTCGTACATTATGGCAATCATGGTTGACCCTATACAATGATAACAAACATTGGGGGATTTAAGTAGAAGTAGTGGAAGTGGAGATGGATATAAACCTTTCTCCAGTGTACATGCTCGTGGAGGAAGTGATGAGATTATTACAACTTGGCAAAAACGGCAGAGGGTCGGGAACCGAAGGCGGAAGTTCTGCACAGATTGCTCGCGGACTAAACGTTGGATGACTTCCGGATCCGGTTGTTTTATGCGTGAGTTGTGTATGTCTGGGGAAGAAAACGTGTGGGGCAGTGATTGGCACCCGTGATATCGATACAGACTTCGAGATTCGATTCGCGAATCGTAGCTATGTTTACCTGACCGAATGAATTACTTATAGATGTTTTAGAAATTCAGTCATTCGCTTCTTCATGAATGACGTGAAGGAACGTCAATTCAACAATTTTTCTTTACGCATTGCACATGGCAAATTTCGTCGTGCGGCACTTTTTGCATAATTATGCCTTGTTATCATGAAATGTGGCATGAGCCTGTTCTTGAGTTGGTCATACTTCGCGCCTTGAGAACGTAAAGATGTTATTGCTTGAGGTGATTCGGGGTGGCTCGACATTTTACGTGACATGTTGGAAAACATTTGGTCATCAAAGGCTTGTGGCTTGAAACCACTGCACAGCTGCGTACGACGATGTGTGGTGGGGATGGTGCGGGATTGAAATAGATGGATCACAAGTCCACAAGTACTAGCCTTTAGCCAATGGAGGTTTGCCAGATGACATTCGGAGAGAAGTAGACTTGACAGTGGACTTTCTTTGTCCGGGGAAATATGATCCAAAGCTGCTATTCCCATGTTGAGAAATGACTCAATAATTTTCGTTAAAAACCGACTTTTCTCAGGGATGAGGGTTTGACAAATCTCGAGGGGGCTCAAGGTACGTACTTGTGGTCTGTCCATATAACCCAATGAGTACGGATCGTCGGAGAAACAGTCAATCACCTGTCGTTCAGTTGATGAAATGTTGCGCTGGTACGTATCATGGTTCATGGTTTCATTCCGCCTTTCGCTGTCCTCAGATTTCGTTGGCTTCATTGATGTTCTAAACAACAGGATGATGGAAACTTGGAAACTCGGGTACACCAAAAAGTGTAGATTTCCAAGAAATAATCCCAAATTTGACGTGAATTATTAATTTGTATGTGGTCGGAGAGTACGGGACATCCATCAAACTTGGAGGTGACTAATCAATGTAATTTGTTTGTAAGAGTATTTGACATAACTTCTTAGTGAATGAATACTAGATCCTAAGATATTAGAAAACAATTCTTTCTCATCTGGTGTTACATTGTAGAATGCAAATGTTAATGAATGACCACGACATATGTTGACTGAATGACGGGCTTGACGAGAGTGTTTCGTTCAACAGCAAGCCTTATAAAAAAACAGCGTAAATTTGACCCTTCGAAACACATGAAGATCAACCTTTCATTCCTTCACCATACACGTTCCTCCCGTTAGTTCCATTGCCATCAAAAGGAGATACTGTAAGGAATATAATATCTTTTCTCTGGAAAACGCCTACAAGCATTATTTCTGCGATCGAAGACATCACCGTAGAGAGATCCCTATTTTATGATTCGTTTGACATCAAATAAATACAACTCATTTAAATTACATCTCATCATATCGAATTTGATCAAAACGTATCTTACGAACTGAATAAGAATAATGCAATAATTATTCAACGGATCAGACAGCTATAAAAACATACGTGTAATATTCACACAAAAATGTGCCGAATTCTCAAAATTGAGAAGTTTTTAAATGATTTGTTCTATCTTAAGGCATCAAAGAGGTTATTACTTAACGGATAAAAGGTAAAGGTATTTACCTTTGAATACCAAAAGTTAAAGTTTCAACATATACTTCCTTCATGAAACGACTCCGTAGTTACAGGGGCATAGGCATAATTTACAAGTTGAGAAAGTCGATGAAATCAGTAAACTTATACTTTTCATTCGATCGACTCCGAAGTTTCTCTATGTCTGAAAGTGTTCGGTTAAGTTCACAACAAATGAGTCAATATTCTTTCGTTAGAGATGGAAAAGTATTCTTTCTTCGGGATTTGGGGCTCGTCAACATCAAGGTCATTAGAGACCTTGACGGAAAAGTGATTTCATTCCCCAAGCAAATGTCATATTTCCGATCACTCCAAATTAATGTGCTTCATTGCATGACAATTGAACGTGTCACATTGTATTATGTATTACAATATTACAATACGCTATGAATGGATAAGAGCAATAAATGTTTAATGTTTAATGAGCAGCCTGCCCCGTCTCCGCCCGTGTGTTTTTGTTAAGTTACACCAACTCTTCTTTATACTTTACGATAGTCAAAAATAGCAAAAAATCTAAAACGGTTGATCCACATGAAGCACCTCTATCGACGGGTGGCGCGCCCGTCGAACGCTTGCCCTATAGGCACATGGCAGCGGAGGCGGGGGCTTGTAAAACTTAAACGGTTGTAAAATCTAAACTATTAAACCACATTTTACGATTTAAGGACTTTCATCTTTCTTAAATACAAAAACAAAGAACGTTTATTTTAATGAGGATTTTTTTACCTACTTGAATTACTCTCTTAAGTTGGAATATTTTAACACGTATAGGAACATGTTATGTATAGGAACGCGTAGCAATGGTAAAGGAACGCATAAAGAACAAACAAACAAACAAACATTCATTTACACACACCAGTATAATATATACCAGTGTAATGAGAGACTGTCATCTTGTGCTCACTGCAGACGTCTACAGCATTTTACGAGAAGAAATACTGCTGGCGACTTTGCTCTGCCCTAAATGTTGTTTGAATTCCTAAGAGCAATAAAGCTATGATTGGTTTAGCTTTTATTTTCAAAGTTTGTTACCGGAACAGAAATTGGAACACTGTCCATTGATTGCGTGCCATTTCTGCTTCCCCTAGGCATATGGCAAAATAAAACTCTCGGATAAAAGAAGCCCGCAAAATTTTTACATCATCACTTGACAGAAAAGTTCACGAAGAAAACAAAAAAAGAACATTGAAAATGACGGCAAATATATTAAGAAGAAAAATGACGGCAAAAAGAAAAAAAAAAGAAAAAGCTTTCGATGGTGATGAAGAGAAGGGGATATTTGAGACGTGCAAGGTTGAGGAAAACAGCCAATAATCAGCGTTGGAAATGAAGTTCGAATCGATTTCTTTATATAGTTCTACACCTTAAAAAGTTTGTTAAAACTCAGTACTTCTTTCGTTCTATTTGTCCTATAAAGAATGGAGTAGACGATGTTATTATTGAACTACGCAGTACATGTCCGTTTTTCTTCCTAAGGAATGTTTCTTTATTTATTCGTACGAATCTTAGTGGTAATACGGGTGATAACATACATATTGGGAATTTCAAGTTTTTTTTCCAAGCAATACAAATTTATACCACACTGTAAATAAACAGAATATTACTAAGGGTTCGTTTTCACGAAATTGATTGAAATTCGTTTCATTCAAATCCTTTCTTTTTCAGATAATTGATATCATACAAGTTACAGCAAATATGATTAGTTTCTAAATGGTGGGGTCATGTAAAGATTTTACCGTTTTATATAAGTATCGTGAAGGCAGTATAATGATAACACGGTATTTCGTTAAAAAACAACAAGATGAACTGAATAATAAACGAAATTTACTTTCTTTATTGCAAAAATAATTTCAACTTTAAACCTATGGACTTTATCGGCCTGTGCGTAGCTTGACCTAGGAGGCAAATTATGAACTAAATCTAATCTTCATAAATCATCGGTATGTAGCGCCACCTGAAAGAAAAATTAGGAAATTATCATCAACTATAAACCTATTTTTCTTCTGATACCCCTTTATAATTGTTGACCGGGTAAGGGTGGCTTCAAGTCTTCCTTACCAGGAGAAAGAGGCAGCTTTATCATCTTTAGATCTCAACAGTCAATCCTTTTCTTGTACCAGAACCAGCAGTGTAGGGGCTGCAGTTCTAGGACACGTTTCTGAGTTCCTCTGGCTGTTTTGTGCAACACAACACTCACTCGCTGAGAGTGGGATTCAGAGATATTAATGTTTTTTGTACTCAATGAAATGAAAGTAACAACTGCTATGAAAATAAAAAATACAGGCACTTTATGATTATTTTACTTGATGCTTCACGAAACTGCAAGATAAAATTTAAAATATAATTTATGACAATGAATGAAACGATATACACCAAAATCATCCTCCCGGTTTGAAGGATAATATGAATTTGAAGACAGAATTATAAGAAGGAGGTGCGAGAGACCGAGAGCGATGGTATATTTAAATATTAATAAATTTTTTGTCAAAAAGTAGTTACAAACTGCGTATGATCTCGTGAAGGACAATAAACTAATTTACTTTCCGGAAGCCAGCTAGGGACCAATCCATCAATTATGATCAAGGACACTAAAGCAGAGGCGGATTTAACATTTCAGCTCACACATAACAATAAAAATAATTCGGTACGTATTATAATATTAACGTAATACCAACAAATTTGTATTTAATAAAACAAAAAAAGTTATTTTAGAAGAACGTATTATTATCAAACTGCACATTATTCGTATTGTTTATACATTGTATGTTAAATAACACTAAATTCGAGATTTATTATTACAATAAATGGCCGATTTCAAAAGAATTAGCGATTTTGCTTCCATGTCGCTGAACGAAAGACTGCGGGTGCAAACCCTGCATTGTGGAACTAGGTGAGATTTTCATCTGGGAATTATCTCACCTCCTCCAGACAAATGTCGGTTTGAAACTTTACATTCCCCGGCAACCCAATACTTCTCGTTCCCAATTCCCTCACCTAAGTTACGGTTTGGTGGAAGAACAGGCCTCATGACTTGAAACTCAACATATGATATGAAATCAACGGCTTATGAGAAAAAAACGGTAATCAAATGATTTTGTAACCTGATTCGGGCAGATTTATTTAATACAAAATAAATCTGCCTGAATTTTACTCTCTCGGTGTGTGTGTGTTGCATAAACAATCAAGAGAGCCCTCGCAACTGGAACTTATTACAGTGTGAATCTCTGTGTATCCTACTTATTCTATTACCCCGCTTCCTTATGGGTCTTCGGCTACGATTGTGCTACATCGAATATTGTGTTATATCCGTCAAGAATTGTAGTTTAATTTTTTTTTTCAATTTTATGTTTTACCTATTTTATGAATTCTAAACAATTTAAAATTGCTTGGTAATTGTGGAGCTTTAGCAACATTATCAAAGCATGATAAATTGAAAAGCGTTTCTATGTTGCTCATTGTGAGCAACATAGAAACGCCTTTCAATTTATCATACAATTTAAAATTGATTTTTTGGAATGTGTGTATGAGTTCGTAAAGACCTAAAAAGGTGAAATATAATAAAAGGTGAAATCTGTAATCCACGAAGAAATAATCATCGAAAATCTACAATTTGATGGAATAGTAATGATGTAATTGGGTTATTACGAGTTGGCAAAGCATAACTAGTGCTGCAAAATCATTGCATATACTTTCTCCGTCAGCAGCATAGAATGAGAAAAAATTCATTTCATTGAAAAAGGGTCATTCCTGGTATGGTTCTCTATAGCTTGCTCGTCTTCCAGTGCTCTATTCATGCACAAAGTCGTTAGATGAACTTATTACTGTCTTTTATTTGAATATATATAATACAATTTTCTGCGTAAATGTTATTTCGTTGTAGACAGAAATTGATGTATTTTCGTATCTGTAGAGCGTTTGCGCGTTTGCTGTCCTATGTATTTTATCATGATCATATCTTTCATTTCAGTTTACCAAAAGTGTATTCCACGTCTGCTTGGTCCATTTACACGACTAAATACTATTCAGGCTTCTTGAAACAGTAACGTAATGTGTAAGTGTAGAAGACAGAAAGTATTTTACTGCGTCTATACCAAACTTTCAAACGAAATACCGCTAATACGGATGTAATGTATTCTAATTGTTCTTTACGTACAGAGAATTTAAGGCATGATAAATTAAAAGTCGTTTTCATGTTGCTCATTTCTTTATTGGTATTAGAAAGCTTTTTCGGCTGCATAGCAACCATCATCAGTAACATACACTGAGTGTTAAGGAATATTTTTGCTCACGAAATTACTTCCTGTGAGAAAGATCTCCGGAGATATTTGTATATTTTGGGAACGATATTTTGGGAACGATGCGGCATTCGCCAAAAATATTCCTTAACACTCAGTGTATGTTACTGATGATGGTTGCTATGCAGCCGAAAAAGCTTTCTAATACCAATAAAGAAATAAGCAACATGAAAACGACTTTTAATTTATCATGCTTTGATAATGCTGCTAATGTTCCACAATTACCAAGAGAATTTAAGCAAAATCGTTGCTTAAATTGACCTTCGTGTGAAGTACCCTTTGTTTTAAAGTAAAAAAAAATACATTTTCGAACACGTGCATTGAAAACAAGTAAATTCTATCGTAAATACGAAATACGAATTAAATTGATTCATCCATTTACTCAGAATCGCTGCGCACAGACGGACAGACGGACGGACGTTATGCCAAAAAACCACTTCTTCAGAATCAGGGATCGCCGAAACGGATATTTTCGACGAAATCTCTCTCTCTCGAATTTTTTCATGATTACAGTACTTTCTGTATAACGCGTATATGAGAAAGTAAAAAGGACGATTATTCTTGCCAACTTGTGGTAACCAAATTCCAACTCATTGGAAGAGTATTTATTGTTGAGTAGTGTTTGCTATTGTTGTATTGTAGCATGGGTCTGTGGAATGAACGCGATAAATGTATATGAATGAAATTTAAGAAGAAAATGTACAGAGACCACAAAATTTAAATGGGTGATAAGCTAGCCTTACAAAGATGTAAAAGTTTTCATCATGATATGAATCAAGTACGCGATTATAGTTAGCCAGGAGGGAGAGGAGAAAATGCTTGGAATGCTTTGAATAAGGTGTATGATGTTGTGTATAAAATGCTGAATATTTATTGAGAGAGAATTGTAATTCTACGATGTTTTCTGCAGAAATTATATTTTAGTAAATAAGGGTATTTTCTACAACTAACAATTTGCGTATATGGCAGTCACGGTTTATCCTAACAGTACATCAGGGAAATGTGGTATTCTGCAACATAAAACAATCAGGCTTTTTGCAGAATTTCCGGAGATGATAAAAGTTTTTATGAATTTACTATTGCCTACTGATTGATATAAGTATATCTATCTTCATTCTGTAAATAAATGTTTAAGAGCAAAATGTTTACAGAGTCCGTCATCAAATGTAACTTCTGCACATTGTCATTGGTGTTATATATCTTTGAATGACATCGCTACTTTAATATTTTCTGATATACTTCTTAGATTATTTTTTTATTGTGTTTTCTTTGACGTCTTAAGGTATAACACGATTTATAATCCTGAGGTATCTGAAAATGTGTTTGGTAAAGATATCTCGTTTCTGATGATTCAATTAGTAAACTAAAGGTCTATGAACATGGAGGCACATACTTAATTATCCTTTGTGTTGTGAGTAAAATCATTAACGATGATCTGTGTAATATATCAAAGTATTTTTAACTTATTACACAGTGGTGAAACGTATCGTCGGTTTCAGAACATTTTCAAATGTTGGGTAAGGATGAGATTCACAGTTGATATTTTAGTACTATAAATGTTGTTCATCTCGTATAGTTCCAACTGAAGGTAAAGTGTATGAACTGTAATTACAGACGGAGGTCTTTGGAACGTTTATCATCCATTTCGCAGTTTGCGCTCATTATATTATGTCCTGAAACTGCGTCGTATGCTTCGAATATTGGTTTTGTCGAGACCGCGGAAGTAGCGAACTTATTTTGCGGTGTGATGTTATACGGCGCATGTATTTCTGAGGCAACGGTTTATTCGTTTTGCCAGTGTTTGCATTGATAAAGCATAAAATAAGAATAAATTTATTGTCAAAAAACAGTACAAACTGCGTATGACCATGTGGAGGACAATAAACTAATTTACTCTCCGGAAGCAAGCAAGGGACCATCCCATCAATTCCGATCAAGGGCCCTAAGGCAGAGGCGGATAACATGAAGGTTGTTGGACGTGACTTCTAACAGTTGATATTGAGTAATGTAGTGGTCTGTGTAGTAGCCTCTTGGTGTAGTGGTTAGTGACACTCGTTTTCTACCTTTGGTGATGCTGGTTCATACCCCGGATTATCCAAAAAGAGTCTGCAGTTGTGGACAAAATTTTCTCAGGGTATTCCCGTTATCTGCCTTTCATTACTCCTCAATAATACATTATCATATATTACCCACCTCACAGATGGGGATCAAACTTCTTTGGATATTACTCCTCGAAAAGTACTGCCAGAGGAAAATATATAGCAGAACACGGCTTAGCGATGCACATTAAGTAGTAGCTGATGAGTGAATTTGGATAGGAGTAATATCACTATGAACTGTGGCGTCTCCCCGCTCTATGAACGACATCCAAGGTTTACACTGGACAATAAAGATGAAATCGATGCAGAGGTTGAAATAACAAACAACTTTAATGTTTGATATATCCTAAAACTTCTTGTTGTAGTAATTTATTGTGTTTACTGTAATAATAAGCTTAGAAATCAAATATAAATTTCATAACTTATTTTGAATGTAAATTTTAAATTATCCAAAATTTTCCAAAAGCAATGATACAGTGGTTTTCTTGGTGTGAACTATGCGATTAAACGACATTGTTGTAAAAATTGTTATCAAATAGGTATTATTTTAAAAAGAAATTATTTTTTCTCTACATACTTACGAGAAACTGGTTATATTACAATAAAGGACAAAGAAAACAGATTACGGCAATGACGTTCTGAGTACTGTTAATGTTCGACTGCGTGCTCTGTTGAATGAGATTTCCTGCGTGAGTTTTTCATATCTTCTTCAATTCAGTTCAATTCAAAAAGGCTTTATTTTAACAAAAATAATATATACAATATATATGGCGAGGCTTAATACCCGTGCGCCTTACAGAGGCCCTAAAATACCGTGGACTGTGCATACTATACCCTAGTATTCACTCTCAATGAACTGAAACAGTAACTAAAATTAGAGGTATTAAAATATTTCGATTATTTGGTAGGTAAATGATATCAGTAGCGGAAAAAAATTAATAAGTGTTAATAAGTTATAATAGGAAATTTTTTTACTCTCACGGCCGTTTTTCAAATTTTAATTTTTAATCTCAGCTGTTATATTACTTAAGTGACTGTTTCGTTCATTGAGCACCGTTCGGAACCACGGAAAACCAACGGTTAGGGCAACCGCGCTAAGCATAAAAATAATATGGTAGGTAACTGGAAACCTGTAGCAGAAAAGAAAAAATTCGGCGGCAGAATCAAATAAATTCATAGAAAGAATACATACTTATCTGCAGGGCAAGTAACATATGTATACATACCAACATACCCAAATAAATCTTGTTTACATATTTACCTATATATACGTACATGCACATGGACCCATATTCGCACATGTACACATTTTTAAATCAATTAAAACAGACTAAAATAGAAAACTAATATTACTACTTATATCACTTATAATAATAATAACAATAATAATTTAAAGAGACATATCTTCTTCAGACAGCGCCTGTAGTCCAACACATGTAGTTCCTAAAAGATCCAACACGACGGGTGCAAAGAGAGACTCTCACCGCGTCAAAAATACGAAAAGAAAGAAAGAAAGAAAGAGATGACGATGGTTGTGGTTTTCACCGATCTGGATTCGTTTTTCTTATTCTCATATTCCCCTAGATACTCGAACAAGTCCAGGAACTCTCCATTGCCTCTGGCGACCGCACTCGTAGCAACCCTTGAACCAACGCACTCATTTCCATCCACCTCCACGGCCAGTTGCCTTCTCCTTCTCTCAACCCCTCAACCTCCCGTGCAGCCGTCGGCGTTACTATGGCAGCAGCGGAGTGTAGTAGTACTCCAGGTGCCGGGGAGAGGACGCGACGCGAAGCGCGGCGGGAGTTTCGCCGGGAGGGTGGTGCAGGGAGTCGGATCGCCGCGGTGCGCCGCGCCGACGCAGAATCCCCGCGTTCGGTGCCTCCGCCGCCGTCGCCTCCGCCGTGCCATTCAGTGCGCGCGGGAAGCGCTGAGCAGCGGGTCGCGGATCGCTCGCTCTTCGCCCGTCTTCCACCCACCGCCGCCACCGCCACTGCTGCATCGCCACCCAGAAGCCCCTCTTTCCTCTTCGGAGGCGTCCGGGTGTAGTACTCTTCGGAGGCCCCGGGCCGCTTCGTTCTCAGGTGAGTCCCGCAAGGTTCTCGGAGCAGCTTGCGCCCGCGCTGGTGTCGGTCGCCGCGCCGCCGCTGCAGTCGAGCACCGCGCCGCGCCGCATGTATCGACCGAGCGGACGAGTGAGCTGCTAGGTGAACGAGGGAACGATGGAGAAGGATGCTGGTGCCGTCTCGAAACGCTCGCACATGCAGTGAATCACATGCTCGGTCCTCGTACCGCCCCCACTGCCACCGCCGGCGCGTCTTGAGGCGACGAAAGACCACGAGGCGGCGCGGCGCGAGAGTGCGGATGCGTTGAGACGGCTTCCTCTGCACATCGCGAGATTCGCGCGACGAAGACGGCGAACTCATGTGTCGAGTGATCCACTATCACGGACTTTCCAATAAATCGACGACATCCAATTCATTTTGTTTGAAATACGTCTGTGGAAATAACTTCGTGAAGTTAAGAGTTGGTGATGTGTGAATTACACCTGAACATTAACGTATACTTATTTGTCGGAAACCGATTAAATATCAAGCAGAATCACACATTATGTCAAAGTCACGATGATCGATTTTGCAGAAGGCAATTAAATGTGGTATCAAGCATTTAAAGCATAATGTCGTTATTATTTCTGGATTCATTCTCTAAGTTAATTTTTTGTAAGAATTTTGGTATTTTCCATGATATTCCTAAATAATTAAAATATCGAACTAAATTTATTTCGTTACATATAATGTAGTAACCATTACACTTGTTCAGTGCATAAAATAATGATAACGAAATTTTTGGCAAAATTAAATCCAGTCTTTGTAGATATTTTTCAAGGATTTTTCTTATTGAATGCAGTGTAAGTGATAAAAGTTTTTAAATTTAATGTTTTATAGAGTGATTTGAGTTCTATATAGCTTACGGTTTAAAATATTTGACTTTGATGCTATTTTGACGAAATAATTCACCTGATATATTCTATTATAAAAGCACAGTTTGAAATCTTCCCATGAATATTAATGTGTGACACGTTTCTTAAAACATTTTCTTGTAGTTCCGTTACTGGACGAAGTTTTGCAACGAAATTTATAAGTTGTGTTTTCCATGTTGCGATGATATATATCAAATTCCAACTTTCTTACACTGTATTTGGGTGGGACAGGTAAGTACGGTGGCGACGAAGGGTTTATAAATATCCCTTTCCGTATTTCCTCTTATATATAAAGGAGAAATGTCATTAATTTTTTAAAATTAATATCTACAACAATTTTTAATTTCTACACTATGTAATATTTTGACATTTTATAATAAATGAATTTTTCGGTAAAATTGCTTTAGTCTCTGTTTATGAAAATAATTATGTACTACCTGTGGTGAAAAATTTTTCGTTGTGATTTGCGCCAATGCAGTGTTCATTATTATTTTCGGTTCTTGTATTTTTTTACCTGGACACAGGTTGATCTGACAAATTTATTAATTAAATTATGTGTTACAAGTCAAAAATTTGAATTACCGAAGTCTGAAATTCTGTAAAAATATATTTTTCAAACAATAATTAGCTGGTATCAGAGGAATCCACTAATACAAATGCTTATTGCGAACAATTTGAGATAAAATGTCTATTGCGTATTGCAGTACAACGATATTTTCGAGAAAAATTGTATTCTGATATTTATTACAAACTATACATTCAATAAAACACAATTTGTTTTTGAAACGGGATAGAACTGTCCGTATTTGGTTGTAGTTCGTTTAACTTCAGAATTTAATTTGATTACTTTTATTGCAGGTAATCCATCATTTGTAACGGAATTGACTTATTGGTGTCACTCATCACTAATTTTGATCTCAAAATATGTAAATGTACCTGTTTGTGAGATAAATATTTGTTAATTTTAAAACAATTACTTGTAGTATATTTATAATTATATAAGAGTTTACGATTCCTTCAATATTTTAATGAGGTACTTATATGATAAAGTTAATATTTACGTGATATAACTTTCGTTCTTCTGTGGTATACCATGTAAATATTATTTTTATGCATCTACTTTTACTCTCCAGAATGCTTTCGTTTTGGTTAGAAGGGATTTTACTCTAAGGTATAAAAAACTGACAGAAAAAACCCATTCCTTCTTAGTCTTCTTAACTCCGTTACGTCCCAGGAAGTTGAGGTAAGATTAAGGCTACTATCTCCTAGAGGAAGGCGAAGATGGTGAGCAATATTAATCGGGTGCCATGTGGTGATTCTTCTTCCAAGAAGATTAAAAACATGAATCTGGCGATCTATCAGTAGACATGGTTAATCATACCATGCAAAATGAGATTTGCAAGATGAATTTTCTTGTGGTAGAGATGATACTTCCAATATCAACTGGTCTTGACCGACTTCAAGACTTTATTTATTTACCGACTTCAAGTGTCAATGGTATTATGGCATCCTATATAATCCAATATAATCCAATTAACTTGTAAGTTATACACATGTGTACGAAATTGTTAAAAAAACTTCTGGGCTAAGATTAAATCTTTATTAACTGGTTACAAGAGACATTATTTTAAATTGTTTTCTATGAAATCTTCTGTATGACTTAGGAGTGAGTGGCAAAATTGTGGTATGGTTTATAAACTCGCAAGGAGTTTCATATTATTAAACAAAATATAAGAAAAAAAGTGGCGGGGGATATTCGCATTTTGTGAATGCCATGGGGTCAGTATGTTTGGTTAGTCAAATGTTACATTAAAGAAAGTAAATATACACAAATTGTATCGACTCGCAGTCACTTGAAAAATCACTTGAAATTCACTTGAAATTCACTTGAACTCGTGGATGTCTATTTTAATGTACTACTTGCTACAAGATATTTTTGAATAGTGTTTAAATCGGTGATACTTTGAATCAATGAAGTGCAATCAATTTGGATGAGTTAATTAGCAACACAGGAAGGGATAAATTTCATGGAAAAATATTTCATTAAAAATGTAACCCATGTATAAAAAAATTGTTGTAAGGTTTCTAAGTGAGAGAAACATGACTCTGAAGAAGGCCCTTAAAACATTTTTCGGTCAAAATTTAAAAATTGTTATAGTAATGGAGCAATTTATATTACTTTTTTACAAATGCCACATGCAATTATATTTTTAATAGGAATGTGCATTTTACCACTCTTCTTTTTCTTTAATGACTAGTGACTCTCAGTACAAATCTGGAGGAACTCAAAATCTTGGTTTTTGCAATCCTTGGCTTGCTCTTAAAATGTGATTAAGAGAGCCAGGTGGCCTGAACTAAGCTTTATTCAAAAATAATGAAATAAACAGCTTTAAGGAGGAACATTATTAATTACACTTAAATTAAAAAGGATTTAGGTTTGACATGTAGATATACATTTTATGAAAAATACGATGCCAAGGGATTGTGATACTGTGTATTGTTAAAGGAATTTATGATTAATGAAACTAATAACATTAAATTGTTTAATGTTTTACTTTCTAAATGAAAAATAAAAATAAAATTTAGTATGTGAACACAATCTTGTATTAAGTACAGTTGGAACAACGAAACAATGCGATACGATTCAATTTTTGAGTATGAGATGAGAAAATACAGAGACCTGTGAACTATAAGAAGTGAAGAGAATGAAGACAGAGAATGAAGTCTTTGAAAGTATAACTTTTGTATAAATGGATGCAAATATATAAATGCTGATATTGATTTTTTGCTTTTAAAACACATGGGCCATTTAAGAAAGATAAACATCATTTATTTAATATATCGATGAAATATATTCTCTTGTAAGAATATAATTAATTTTTGAAATTAAATTACTTCCAAATCGCATAAATCAAGGTTTTTTTAAAGTGAAGTCGAAAAGATTAATTTTTAAATTATTTTTAAGGGGTCACCGGTCACTTTGATGAGATATTTAAATATTTAATTAAAACCGTTCCTTCGGCGGTTTTCTCCATAAGAGCCTGTGCAATTTCAGAATGGTTAATGGTTTATTCAAGTGTAAGTCCCGCTAGGTCCAAATTTTGTTTGAAAAGTTGATAGATTATGGTTCATTCTTTCGATAAAAAAAATTTCTGGCAATTCAGAAACTGTCGCCAGATTGCTCATGCTACCTTAAATCGTAAGAATAAATGACAGATATATTGTTGTCTACTAGTAAAATGTTTATTCTAATAAAAGTACTTTCGCCAGCTTAGCTGGCATCTTTAGTCTGACAATGCCAATTATCAAGTCAAATGTACACTTGGATCCTTGGACTTATCCTTCTTTTGGAATAAAAATTGTACTGGTAGACAACATCACATCTGTAAATTATTCTTAAAATTATATACTAGTATAACCTCACCGGTACCCAACTACCTTAAATCGTACGTTGTAATTTCCAGAGTTGTATGTGGAGGTCTCTTAGTGACAGAGCAAATCTGGAACCGAGCACTTTGTCCGTTTGAGGTATGTATAGTGCGATAGGGAGTGAAGCACACTCACACATACACATCCACGTTCCCGTCACTCGCCTGAAGTGAGCACTTGCCACTAATAGGATTGCGCCTTGAGCGTTCGTCTCTGTGCGGCGGGGCTTCCCTTGGATGGGTGAAGACGTGAAGCGGCAATTGTCATCTGGTTCCTTCGATTCTTTCTTACTCCACTTCATACGAACGATACTTTGGAAGTGAGGTTATGTTGTTGAAAGAAAGGTTTTTTCTTCGCCTTTTTTCACTACCAAGGTTTATGCTTGCTACCGTAAGTTTGCAATGAGTTGCGATAACTTTCGCCCAGGTAAAAATTGCGAGAAGCTGGGAAACGAACCCGGGGCACTGTTTTTATTGCGGGGATGTTAACCACTACATCACCTGTTCATATCTGTACACCATTTCCACCCAAGTGTGCAGTTGTGGTAGGTACAGTGAATTCCCGGTTTGTCGCCATCTTGTCCTGACTGAAAGTTATCACATATCTTATCCATATGTAGGTAAACGGAAGAAATATATGTATTTGCAATGATTTGTATGTCAATAGTACTGAGTTTGCTTTAATTCGTTTCTCGTCTTCAAAGAAACAAACTCACATTCTTCAACATACGATTAAATTATTAGTAAAATTGAATAAGTTGCACTTTAAAATTTTTAGAGAACTACACCAGTTGACGAGTTATAATGACATTGAATAATATATTTCCCTAATGGAAATAAGATGGAAAAATCTTGTAAATCTTAATTTTTGCGTTAAATTAAAAAAAAGTTTCTATTCCTCACTAGGAAGATAACGATCAAGTAAAGTTATCAGTATTAAAATTGTACATTATTTTAAGGAATAGTATTTTATGTCATGATTATGATTGTACAAGGAATAGTATTTTATGTCATGATTATGTATTCTAAGGGGAGTGCAATGAATGATACACAGACAGCGAAATACTCTACTACAACCGAATTACTTTATTTTCATATATCTCTTTCTAGAGATAATTCATTTTTATTATTTTCTGAAGTTTTTTATAAATAATAAATCTCGTTTATTTCCTAAAAAAATAAATGTGAGGAGTGTGGTTCAAAGAATAACTTCCCATTAGAATAAGTCTTCGCGTTTCAAAAATTCCCCTTAGGCAATTTCCTCACACAACCATGAAACAGTTTCATTCAAAATTTAAATAGGCGAAATGATTTCGTAACACAGAAGCATAAATCCAATTATTTTGGACGTACTTACTATTTAGATTGCTTTCCTTTCATTAGTAGTTGGCTATTAGTTAAGGAAATATATTCGCAAATCACATAATGATAGTATTAGTTCTGTTGACTGTAAATAAAAATTAATAGCAACCCTTTTCAATAAGCTTAAGTGACAATGCAAAGGCACAAAAGAAATAATTAGGTATGAATTTGAAAAAAAAATTTTTTTTGGAGAAAAGGTCGTTATTAATACTACCAATATTAATATACAATGCATGAATAATTATTTCAAGAAAAAAATTGATGTCGAGTAATTTTCGGGGATTCACCACAAATTAGACAAGTAATTATGTATTCAATCAAAATTTTTGAGGTTAGAGGAAACCACAAAATCATTATATTACGTTTGGCGCACTCTTCTCGTGTTGGTTGAGTTCATAAAATATTCTTCATGTGTTGTGGACCTACCTCACTTGTTTTGAAGGAGAAGGAGAATAGAATTAGGGACAGAAAACATTTTTAATTTCATTTTACATCATTTTCTTTTTATACATTTACGTCATAAGAAGAAATGTCAGTATTATTTTGACAAAATATCCATTCTTGATTAGTGCTTGCAATTCAAGTGAAACATTTTAATTGGGGTTCTGATTGTTTGGGAGGTTGGGAAGGACCAAGGCTCAATAATTTCTACCTTCTAGCTATGAAGAACAATAATATTTTTTGGAAATTATTTATGGAACCTCACTCTTTGATAATGAAACATAACACGTAGAATGTCTATTTAATGTGGGAAGAATTAATGTATGAAAGGTAGAAAGTACTATTTTTTGTCGCAATTTATAGATGATTCTCCTGAAGTCTCGTAGATATTTGCTGTTGCAATTGCGGAGCAAACGTCGAGAAAACCATGATCGCAACAATATTGATTGATGCAGGTCAAATGTATTCTAGTAGAATCAACATTACTTTTCACTAATTTAAAAACCTATTAAAACTTAAACAAAACAAACACAAATTGAATTTTATTAGGCATTAGTTAGACAAATTCAAAATTTTTATTCGAATGAATATGCGTGTAACGGTATTCGAAATTAGTTAACGCATGTAATTTTTAATTTTAAATAAAATATGTTATTTTGTAAGATTTGAATAAATTAAAGGCGGTTACATTAAATAGGTTCCTATTTTTTTTACTAATTTGTCGTAATCAATCCTAAAAGCTGAAATGACAAAATGCATGTATTATTGATAGGAAGGTTGTAATCAAAATGGATATTATAATGATTCTGGGATTATATTTTTATTCCCACACAATTAAAGTAGACATAATGTCGTTTTTCAAAGTAGACGATACTTGAGTGAAGGCCATCATTATTGATATATTGTTTTATCATAATTCGTTGAGCATTTTTCTTCACAGGTTTTACATGACTCTGGGCGTTATTTCAGGAATATTGGGAGATATTTCTGTAATAGTTCATTTTAAGTGAAAAATTCACTGCGGACTGATTACGCGTTAAACGCTCATTAGACGTTCTAACAGCGGCAACATTTTCCAGTATTTTTCGGGTGAGACGGTCTTTTAAAATAGAGAAGCTGATTGTCTTAAGTTTGGAACTCAGTTGTAAATTATTTTCTGACCGAGGATGGGGTATCGACAACCAAGCACAGAATGGATACGAAACGCTTCTTATGTTACCCGTGATATATATCCGCTTCCACGATACCGCTGAACGGTAGAGCGCGGGTTCAAACCCTCCTCGGCCGAATTAGGTGAGGTTTTCAGTTGGGGTTTCCTTCACCTAAAATGAAAGTATTGCTATGTCTTTAGTGGTGGTTAAAAGTTTTAAAATTCAGTTTTTTCGCTTCTACTCCATAATTTACATTTTCTTATGTTACGTCAATGTTCCACCGGATGAGAGATGATTGTGAACGAATAATTGTGTATTATAAACTGAGAATTATTTATTATACTGTTTAAATTGAAACAATATATTTGAAAAATTATCTCTAGTATGACCACGGAAGTCCCCAGGTGAATACTGGCTATTCGTTACTGAAAAACAATGACTTCCAGATTCCAATATCACTGCGTTCGGTAATTTTTTCAATAGCTCTGTTAGACTAGAGAGGTTTTTACTGCTCTGTTCTATTTTAAATTTGTGATAGGTGAGATAGTTTTTATAAAATTGATTCCATTAGTGTTTCCATAGGAATATTTTTGAAGACCTTACCTTCAGAGGCTTTCTCCGTAAGAGCCCGTAGAACTTTGGAATAAAATGTTTCACTGGATAAGATATAATAATTGTGAATGAGTACCAACATTTATGTGTGGATTCATATTACTATTTAATATTACATTGTGATTAAGCGTCTGAAAGCAGCCTATGTTTACTGCCAACCAAGGGTCTTGTCTCTTTGATGTCCCTTCTCCACACTCATCTTCCCTCTAAGCAAACTTCCACCCGACTCACCCACCCTTAGCGAGAGCCACTTAGAGAGTTCCACGCGCAACTTCGTAGAATGAATAATCATACGATCTGGTCTCCCTAAGGCTCATAGAGCAGATAACAGACTAATCATTTCTGTTCACGGGAAGTCGTCCTCCACAACGTGATGGTACTTCAGGAAGTTGTTTTACTACTTTGCTAACGGAAGGACAACTTAAAAGATTGAATTTGTCATGGATTCGCGTAAAAAGAATTACGTTCTTATTTTCGATCCATTTCTTTTATAGTTGCGCATTTATTTATTTATTTCATATCTTTTTTTTTATCTGGCGAGGTTCAGGCTATTAGGCCCATTCCTCCTTTTAACGACATTAGGAGGGGGATGTGTTTGGTTGTCGTGTAATTTGAGGTATTCGAACTGACATTCATCTCATCCAGATTGTGGAATCGAACCCGTGTTCGTCCGCTCAGCAGTATGCAGACTACCACTTCACAATTGTTCTCGATCATGGTAGTCGTGGTTTGTGGTGTTATTTAGGGTGACGCAAAAATCTGTTCGTTCTTTCGCGTTGACTTGAAGAGGAAAAAATAATTGCACAGCTTTTTTTACATTTGTACAAAACGTATTTGAGATGATTATCTTAATACCTTCCTACTATACAGAATATCTCAGAACTTTACGCAACAAATTGTAGGAATGATAGAGCACATTAATAGGAACAAAGAGTCAGTATGTTACATATGTCGAAAAATGTTTCCCGAAGGAGGTACAATGAGACAAAGGTGGTAAGAACACGAGGCGAAAAGGTGTGGAGCGCATCATTAGGTGAACTAAGAAAGGGTGTTCAAAGTTCAACAACAGCAAATTACTACAGATGTTTAAATATCTGTCAATTAACAGTAAAGCAGGCTTCTTAACTATATCGCATGGACTGGCGACAATGTTCTGCCTGGAACCTCGTGAATCTCCGAGTCTTTGAACATCTATATAACTTTTTCAATTTCTGTAATGAATCACTTTACACATCTTTTTGTCTTTGTGTTCTTACTGTTTTTGTGTAATTATACCTCCTTTGAGAGACAATTCCGGACATGTGTACCTTGATGATTTTTTTAATTCCTATCAACGTGCTCAATCATCCGTCCAATTTTTCACGAGGAGTTCTGAGACTGTGTGTAATCAAAGATTTGCATAGATAAATAATTTTTACAATTTACAACATTTGATTCGGATTATCTCGTCATGGTTTTAATTTTTTAACTATACGTATATCACACACTCACTTTCTGCTCTAGTTATTGAATAATCACATTGATGAAATGAGTAATTCAAACTTCTTCTTTAATTCTGGAGTGTATATAACAAATAAATAATCTTAAGTTCATATAAAAAATTTGGTAAATAATCTTTAATATAAACCCATTCCACAGAAGATACGGATATAAGTGTTGAAATTGTTTTTCGGATGTACTCGCGTGGAATATCTAGAATCCGACGAAGAACATCTTTTATCTCCGATTGCGTAACCGTAATATTTCACCCAATAATTAGAAGTTCGAAATTTGCATTTAACTGTAACTTACAACGGTTTAAATTATTTATATTACCTCACGGAAACCTCATTAATTTAATAGATTATTTTCTGGTATAGTTTCAAATTACTGCAAATTGCATTTCAATTTAGCATGTTTAGTCGGTTACTTCCAGTTTAAGGAAAAATGGGAAAATACTGATTCGATATACTGTCTGAGAATAAAATATTAGTTATTATATCCCAGTTTTATTCATCTTACACCTTATTTAGTTACGTTTGAATCATCTCTTTATAAATGTTTTGAAACAAGTGGTTAAGAGAGGAGTAAGAAAAATCATAACTTCTGGTATTCTTTCCAAAATTTTAATTTTCTTTTACCATCATTGGAAAGTTCTTTGCTTTATTGAGTCCTAGGTGTGAATATTTTTATTTATTACTAGTATACTTAGAATATATACATCATTTTTACATATATTGCAACCGCGCACAAGAAGCAAATACTCCTCACATTTTCGGGCTAATTTCCTCAGAATAGAAGAATGTGTCAATTAGAAACAAATGCCTAAAGAGGAATACACATTTTTTATAACTTTCAAAAGTAATTTAAATAACTATTTTTGAAAGTATATGCAATTTAACCAGTTCTGTTAATAAATTATAACTTTATTAATTTTAGTTACCCCTAACTTATAAAAAAACAGTTTCTAGCCGATAGGGAGTAAAATACTTCCATTATAGATTTATTTCTTATCTACGTGAAAAAGGTTGAATAGTTGTAATATAAATGGTGCGAGACGACATTTTAATGTCGTATGAGCACACATACTACAGAAGAGATTCCATGAAGTATGGTCTCAAATGTAAATATGTTGTTATTTATACATGGTGAATGCTATGTACAACTATAAATTCGTGAAGAGTAATTTCCTGGGAATAGTATGCACAGCCCCGGCAAAATAATAAATCTAATATACACTGTATATTATTTTACTCTATGTAAATCAATCTCATCTTGAATTTGAATCTTAGTGATGGCCATTTATCCAAAATTCGACTCTTAAGACTACATGAGGGTAATGTATAGGGAATGTATTGGATTAAAGGGGTTAAGGCGAAGGGGAATCAATGAGGCAGCCCTTGAAATCTGGCGCCTGAAAGCTGGACCTTGCTCTGACGAACCCTAGCTCTCGCTGTTGTGTAACTCAATTAGCCAAGCTTTCCGCGAGTGAGTGAATTTGGAGTCGTCGGGAAGTTAGGCAAGGCGAGGAGAGCTAGTGATGCTTGTGTCGCTTTCAACGAACTCTCCGTCGCTTGCGGACTTCTCCACGTTTTTATTCGATAACGAAACCTTTTTCTTCGATAACGAAACCTTTTTGTGTAAGTGATCGCTCTGATGTTCTGATGAAAGAAAATCTTAAAAAGATAACTGCCGAAACACGGAGTAGTTGAAAACATTAATCGTTAATAAAATATGTTTCCCATATCTCTCGTTACATTTCATGCTGGGGCGTCGTTTGAAATTTTCGTTGGCTTAAGGTACGTGGAAATATAAAGAAAACAGAAGGCCTACAGGTGATACCTATGAAAAGGAACTCACCGAAACTATTAGTTTTTGGTGTTACAGAGAGGACAGAGGAAGATTTTCTGCGGCAGTTCCAGGATAGGAATAGGGGAAAAGATAGAGATCTAAGAGTGATTAAAACCATAGGTCATTCTACGTGGCATAAAAAGCATTGGGTATTGGAAATCAATACAGGTTGTTATAGAGAAATAATGCACTACGGAAATGTGTTCTTGCGGCATGCGTCCCATCGTGTGGACGACTTTAGAGCCGTTGCGCTTTTTAAATGCATGCGTTATGGCCATTTGGCGCGTACCTGTAAGGAGGTTAAGGTAATATGTAGCCTTTGTAGAAACGACAGACATGTTTAAACAATGTCCCAATAAAGCAGCGAAAACTAGATGCGCAAATTGTCACAGGCATGCGATGCCAAATGACCATAGTGTTCGGAGTAATAACTGCCCAGAATATCAGCGCTATAAAGACATAGTTCGTGCAACCATTGATTACGAAGCATAGTGTGCAACAACAGCATATGAATCAAGGGGACTTAAACGAGTGTTAACAGACAGTGATCTTAAGATAATCAGGGGAAAAGTGCTCTGCGGACCTTGAGCTACCCAAGAGACTACAGTACAATGATAAAACATTCTCTACGGATATACGGAATTGATATATGTGATATCAGGCAATAGTGGAAGATAAGTACTCCCGTATAAACATGATTGAGGACGAGCAACATAAAGAAAATGAACACAGATATAACATCTAGATGCAACAAGAGATAGATGAAGCCCAGGTAATGACCAAAAGGTCGATAAGCCGGGATGCATAAATCAATTAAAATGAAAAAAAGGTAACAAATAATAGTATCACGCATCTACTTAATTAGCATTTTACGTAATTTAAACATATTTATTTATTTATTAATTTTACATTCAGTATTCAGTTTCCTCGTCTTCGTTGCAGTGCAAAACGAGGCTCTTGTTCTTTTTAATTATCATTTTTTTATGTCCGCGTAACTTAGCCACCCTTGTGGCGTTTCCCGTCCCCGCCATCATGGAGGCGTACGCATATCTTTACTTATCTAACAGATTTTTGATCTCTGACATCTTCGCTGTGTACTTTCTGCTATATCTTAGAATTTGCACTCACGAAAGCTACGGCAGTGCTCGTGTAATGTCCCCTCCGACAGTGAACGCTGCCTGCTACAGACGCGCACGGAGAAATATGATGACAACAAGTTATGCTTGGTCGTGACCCCTCACCCAATCGATATACCTATATAATAAACAAACGTCAATATTCGTATAAAATAATGAGTATCTCTGTAATGTGCCGTTTTTAATATCACAAACAAATGTAAACTTTCTTCAGACACAGTAATTTAACGACAATCAACCATGATTGATCAACAATTATTTATTGACGATTAACACTAGTAATTATATAATGATAATATACATAAATAATCAACATCCATCACGAATAGACTGTGGAAACAGCGTTGCCTTCCGCCAGTGCCATCTTGAACGTCAGTGTTAGTTCGTGCTGACACACGGTACGCGAAAATTTGATGGCAGAGTACGTCAGTTATTTGACTACTAGATGGAGTTCTCACTGATGCCTGTGTTCACTCAACTAACGACACTGACAGTACAACTGACCAGAAACACTGCTCATGTGTTCGTACCTTCACTGCGCCGTCGAAATTACGTAATTCGCGAGTAGGATAGTACCAACCTCCGCTGAAATTCGATCGCGCTCTCATTTCATTCGTAAGCGAACAGCCTACTCTGTATGGCGGATGTCCCGCTGCCCTAGTGTAACCCTCTCCCTCCACAGCAATTGCGCCATCCACGCGTGCGCCATCTCGTGCGTGTATGCGAGAGTGATGTGTGCGAAGGGCGTGGCGCGTCCGTACGCACAGACTCACTGACCTCTCCCGATCCCCTCCTTTCCCCCCCACTCAACCAACCCTTGCCACCCCCTCGTACTCCGCGTTGATATCGAGCATTCGGTTTCCCCTCCGATTTTGGAGAGTTCGCATTGTACGGCCGACGCATGGCAGCGCTGCCATCGACCTCGCAATGAAAGCGTTTCGTAATGTGAGGGTCGCATGCAACTGAATGTGTTCGCTGCCCTCGTATCGACTTTAAGATGACAGGGAAGGAGTTCTTAATCGTGTGTTGTGTGTTTTATTGAATACGTGCATCCAAGATAACGCTTTATACTTCATGAAATGTACTGATTGAAAACGTGATTACGAGGTCAGTAACTCAGGTCGGGTAGATGTCAGCAACTTTATGAATATCAAAATGATATTTGGTGTGTACACTTCATAACAATATATTACATAAGCTTGAAAAAAAAAAAATTGTATTGCAATGTGAGGTTGTAAGTTATCATTTATTTATTTTGATTACATTATGTACTTAAATAGTATAATTATGTGAATGATTTTGTTGAAAACTTATGCTGAGTAGAAGAAATTTAACGATTTATCCCCGTTTTTTTGTGACAAGCTCTTTAGTTTTTCATTTCATTGTGATCATTTATTCAGTTGCCCTTCCGAGTATTCTTGGAATCTGACCTCGTCCCTCTACCCAGTAATTTTCATTCAATCGCTATTATTAGTTATTCTGAGTTCGATGAATGGACAACGGCATCCTACCAAACACCTCATCGATTGTGTTTGTACATAGATGAAGACTTGCGTTTGGCAGTGAATAAATATGTCAACCAACGGCCAACATAATTTTTAATATTGTGTATAGCATGATCTTCAGTCTATTAAAAAACACCTTCCATCATAACTAGAAAAGTCGTTTTTCAACGAGAAGCAATAGTTAGCTTTTAACTCAAAACATGTAGAAGTTTGTAAACAAATTTTAATACCAATACAATTTTGAAATATATTAAAAGCATGGGGAATGTGTTTAACCATTATAATCACACAACAAAATTAAGTTTTATATCACCATTTTTTGTATTATTTATGTAAACAATCTGAAAAAAGTACGTTGTGATGGTAATAAAATAAGTGAAAATTAAAAATTAATTCAAAAATTGTGAAAAGGATTATTGGAATTAAAAATTTACAAAATGTATACAAAAATATTATTCCTGTCAAGTAATTTGAACACATATTGATTTAATAGATAGCTAAAATATCAAAGTATATGTTATTGCATCCATTGGTGCAAATTATAGACGTTTCAAAGACATAATAATTCTGTCGGCGGAACCACCTGTACTGCACTTCATTGTGGCAATTTTCCGAAAAGAGGTCGGGCAGAGGAAGTTGATGTGGAAAGGGAAAGATTTAGCGCAGTATGGGGACCTCGTCGAGAACCGGCGGTCCGTTTAACATCGCCGTCGTAGGCAAAGCGCTGTGTTATGTATGAGCGGCGGCTGTCGGAAACGCAACGTCCAGGGTATTCCCCAGGTGCTGTCGCTGCGCCCCCCCACCCCCTGCTTCCACCGTTTGCTCCATCACCGCCAAGTGCTTCCTGCGTTTGACTGGTGGTAGCGCTGCACATCATCTTCCGCTGCATTTTTTCTAATATCGCCATATATCACGGTGTCGAAGCCCTTCCTTTACAGAGCAATCTTATTCTTCTTCTCCTTCCTCCAACCTACTCTTGTTTTTATGTGTGGGGTTTTCTATTTTTTTTTACTTCATAAGTGACATTTGTACTTCTTCGTACGATATATTGTTTAACTGTAATAAGTTAACTTACACCGACGAGGCTGTGAAATAAACGTGCAAATTTATACAATAATAAAAGTGATAAATTTTGATAAAATAAGTGTTTTCGAAAAAAAATTATTATTAGTGCTTTATCTTCTGAAGTTTACTTTTGATGAAAAGTTTTAGTTCATGTTAATTGTTTCCTTCAAACTTCGCATATTGTACTATTTCATATTACAAATGAAGTGGTATCATCATCAAAAAATACGAGACGACATACATACACAACTCCACATTTTAGAAGAAATTCAGGTTTCCGAATCGATTGGAGATGTAATATTAATGTGAATTTGAGTAGTGGTCTCTATTTTATACAATCCATCATATCAATTTTATTTGTATACCATACTCTGTATATAAAGAGTTTTTATTTATGTTCATTGTAGTTCACGGTTATAAAAAAATAACTTGAATTTGGTACTCGCAGTATCGGTATTTGACATACAGTGCTATATGCGTGTCTACTCGTATCTTCAATTTAATAAATATATATTCTTTTGTATATTCTAGAGCTTCAAATATAAACATAAGAATTTTTGCATGTCTGGGTTGGCCCGTTCACCAGTTAACAATTTAATTGGAAAATTCGATTTGTACTGCGTATAAAATTTATATTACTATAAACATCGTATTTCTTAACCGAACATCGGACCGTAAGTTGAAGAGATAATTCTCCCAGGGTTGACTGTTTTAGGTTTTCTCTCGTCGGTTGAGCATTCCTCTCGTGGCAATGTGTGTTGCGTAATGTATGAGTAGCGCGTGGAAATAGACGATGCGGAAGACTCATCTGGAGCGAAGCACCGTTTCTCATAGTCTCTTTCAGTGTTTCCATACTGCACTGACGACAATGTATCGTGCTTTCTCTCTTTGTTTCTCTCTCTCTCTCCCTCTAGTTAAGTCCCTATGCTAACTCTCGTTTCTCGCATTCCCATCACAACACATTCGTACGCATGTAAACGAAAACGGGGAAGAATTAGGATTAGTTACAAATGCTTTTATTTACTAGCTGAGAACCAGCAGCATTGCTCACGTGAATTTTGTGATTTTTGAACAATTTTTTTTCTGAATCGCAATTGATTTGTGTTATAATACGTATGGCAGAATATTGAATTATCAAGAATTTCTACCTATTTGTTAAATCGGGAACAAAACGTTCTATAAACATGTAAAGACAATTTATAATTTATTCATGGTTTGCAGCTCATTCATCATAATACATTTATGCGATAGTTCATAGTCTTTGGGAGCTAGCACTTCACCCTTATGCAGGAGAGCTTTATTTCTTATTGGATTTGTGTCTATAATTAATAGGATATAGCAAATTTATAAGTACAAACCTATTTATTATATTTTTATTATTCTAATAAAATTAAAATTAAGACGCTGCTAATCAGTGACAAAAAATTAATCAATAAATATTTATATAGAAAAATAAATTTACCATTAAAGAAAATCAGTTTTTGTGTAACTTGATATCATGTGAAGATCAATCACATATATTAAATTCTCCTCATGAATAGTTGATTTCGAACGTTCTACATTCTCTTATTGTATACTGTGTATCTCATAATCGTGTGGTTACCATAGCATTTTTAATGTAATTTTTTAGAGTCTTTGTTCCAATGCATGTTAGAAACCTCCAATTATTTTTGAAGCTAGTGCAGAACTTTTTCTGACAATTTTAAGCATGTTTTATTAATTGCTGAAGGTGAATCCATTTAACACCTACAAATTTAGATTATAAGGGAGAACGTAATAGTTCATCAAACTATTTATTGGGTGTAGCCTATGCCTAATTCAAAACATGGTTCATTTGGAGGATGCTGATCAGAAGATAATTGTAAGGGGGACAATGATCATTAGAAATTGAGAAAATAACAATCTGTAAATGACATCATGGAGTCGATTCCCTTGGAGGTTGTCTTATTACGCATAGCATGGATGGAAAATAATATTGACGACGTAAGTAGGGTAATTGATCTACAGCCGCGACCAAAACCATGTATGGTCGCTTATTAATAGTTAAATATAATTCACTGAATAATACGTGAATTTATATTTGGAACTGTATGATGATGGAGTATGTATTTTCCTTCACTACAATTATCTAAAAGTTGATAAAGTTGATAAAGTTTTTCTCAAGGGAGTATTTACATGAACGAAATTCCATGAATAGATGTCACCACTAACGAGCGGGCGAGCCCTAAGGTGTGACCTCGTGCGTGAGCTCCATGATTTTTTGGCCTCCATTCAAGAAAAAGATGAAGAGGAAGAAGAAGTCAACATCTTCATGTGGTCCATATCTTTCGCCGATGTTGCCTATGAGTATATCACCTTTAACCCATTCCAACCAAGATAAGCCCGTTAGTCATTTTACTGTGGTCCAAAGTGAGCGGATTTTCAGATATGTGGAAAAAATCCCTCCAGAACACATCGAGATCAGAAACTCGACCATCTGCCTTCTGAGCCACACTGATATCTCCCCCTTCGTTAAATAAAGATAATAAAACGTCAACGTATCTCACTTTGTGACGTAATTTTTGAGTATGCGCTTAAACTAAACATAATTTCATGGTGAAGCCCCGGACTCGAAGATGTGCACAATCTCAATTTTATTTATATCCGACTCACTGTACCTCGTTAAAAATAGATAATCACCTTGTTTTCCCATAAGAAAGCATTCTATTGCGGATACGACGACAAATATATGGATGCCTCTGAGATACCAACGTTTGAATCCTGGTAGGGTGAAGCCCCGAAGGGTGTTTGGGGGTGAAACCTTATATACGACTAGTTTGCTGATATAATGCTCCAAGTGGAGTCTGGGAGAAAAAAATTCAAGAAACGGAATGAGTCGATAAAATGAAATAAAAACTGCAAACAAATGGAATATAAAATTGCAAATCCTGGCCCGGGTTTTTCTCCGTTTTTCCTTCGGGTAGAGGCGGATTTCTTATACAGGTTCTCTAGGCTTTGTCTAGGGGTGTGTTTATTGTAACAATAAATTGTGAATTTATTGTTTTTTCAATTCTTATGATTTTTAAACACTATACTCAGAATAATCTATAGTTATACAAATTATAGTTCGATAATAATTTGTACATGTAAAATAAATCTTTTGTGTTACATTACAAACATATTGACATTATATATGTATTATAACTCGCAGCTAACTTTTTATCTTATCTAGGAACTTATGCAAAAAAAATTTGAATCCGCCTCCGTCTTAGGGCCCTTCATCGGAATTGATGGAATGGTCCCTTGCTTGCTTCCGGAGAGTAAATTAATTTATTGTCCTCCACGTGGTCATACGCAGTTTGTACTGTTTTTTGACAATAAATTTATTATTATCAAACAAATGGAATATCATCAAGAGCTTGCCAAAGTTGTTTTTTGCAAATAATTGTTTTCGATTTATAATAAATGTGTTTTTATATAGATGTAAAATGTGATATTAACATAGTTTTATGTAGTTGTAATATATGACTTTAAGATATACGTTTTTCATTAATGCACGGAATAATTAAGAAATATCACAGACGAAATTCGGCATTCCCATCAAACGTTCTTGTTTACTTTCTGTCAATGTCTTATTTCAGTGAAACCTAATTAAAATACAGATTAATAATTTATACATCACAGGACATGGAGATTTTCAGACACATTGGCATAAAAGAAAAGTAGCCGAAACAAAATGGTGTAAATGTGGCAAAGAAGAGGATTCAGTGAATCATCTACTTCATAATTGTGAAATGGTTGGTGCTGCACGAGCAGGATGGATCAACGAACTAAAACGTCATGGTGTATTCACCAATAAAGACTGAACAGAGTACATTAAAGAGGAAGGACTATATAAGAGTTTCGAAGTATATGCATAAACTATTATGAGTATAAAGAAAGAATATAACAGCTAGATGGAAGGGGAGTTTCTCGCCTCTTTGCGATGAGAAGCGTCAATACCTTGTTGTATGGACGGCTAAGCAGAAACACTCATTACATGGCAATAAACATAGGAACTACCAAAAAACAAGGGAAACGAACAAAGGAGACAACAATGAAAACGAGACACGGACACATCATCGGATGTACGGAAACGAAAGACAATGAAGAGGAAATACAGAAAACTGGAAAAATGAGAAAATAAAACGTAGGTAATGGCCACATGGTCGAGACACTAGGTTGAAACAAAAAATGTAAAAAACAACAAAAAACAAACAAAAAACACATCTTTGTCTTTATTTTAATTACATTTCGTAATTCACATGTTTATTAAATTCATTTCCATTTGAGTAATAATTTTTTCTCTATCATATTTACTACAGAGTAATAAATAATGTGCAATAAATAACTTGACCCAGTCTAATCAATGTAATTATTAGTGATTTGTTTAAGTCACACATTTCATCCAAGAATAGTGTTTAGTACTCAAAAACAGATACATTAGGTTAAACTTAATTTTCTGGATAGGGATTGTTGATGCGTGACTCGGTCGGGTGGCACTTGATGATGATTGCTCTCCACTTAAAGTCCAGCGAGAGCGCGATGGTCAAAAGGATGAACTGATGATCCAGTAGATGCGCCGAGAACCCTTTGGACCATGCACATGCACACTTAGCCACGAATATGGGTCTTTGCCCTTGGGATGATTTCAAATCACTTCAGTAAAGTGTATTTCCTCGAATTTCCAACAAAGACGTGATTCATGTAATTGAAGTTTGTGTTGTATATTGTCACAAAAGATGTATTTAAATTAATAATCATCTCATATAAAAGTTCACGAAGAGAAACTTTCTCACAAAAATTACCTGACTTATTGTATCGGTCGAGTTGATCCATTTTTTTAATATTAAAATGGGATTTATCGTACCTATGAAGACACGTTTGGAAATAAGGGTCTGACATGGAATTGTAAAATAGCTGTAACTTCTTAAATATATTGAAATATATATTGTTAAATGATTTATTCATTCGATTGATTCATTACCTCCCAAGCTTACAGTTAATTTCAAGTTACACCACATAGTTATTCGGTTGTGTTGGGTATACTGCGGTTGCGAGGGTAGAGATTGTACTGCTAATTGTGAGAAACGTGCACTACGTACCGGTTGCTTTAATACCATAGCTATATCCATCTCTACGGAAATAATTGAGTAATCACTTGACCTACTACAACAATATGAGAGTTTTTGATAACTATGACTAAATGCCGGCAATCGAACACAGGGTATTCTGCAGGAGTGTGGACCGCCATCCACGCATTCACTCTTCACAGCAGCAAACCATTTAACCTTTAGACCTGATATTAAGAAGATTATTAGTGGGACATCCCCATATCTGAATGAATCCAAGCGACACATTTATTTCTGTTTCACATGTACTTATAATGAAAATCGTGTAACTTTACTCAGAGGAAATGTAACCCAAGAGTAAAAAAACATGAACGGTAACGCACTGTGTGTATTAGTGTATTGTAAAGTAGTAGCAGTGAATTAGTTGAATGTCTTCAACGTGGATATAGGCAGTTTGTAACTAAATTATTAATTATTTATGCCCAGTCTAACTGTCATGATGTTGGTACAGAGATTGCACACAGTGTAGCCAACTGTTTTCCTTCACCATCGTCCATAAAGTTAATGATAAGTGTACCTCGCGTTGTTATAAGTTTTTATGGATTTCTTTAAACTTAAATCAATCGCCAATGCCGGTCATCAAATCGGTTCTCTTGCTCTTCTGTTATTGCGGTGTTCTGTTCTTTCTGCATCGAGCGAGTGGAACGAATATTACATCGTGTCTCAATTTGTTGGGTTATTGAATTGTACTTTTTTAGCAAATAGTCGCTTTTGTGACTACTATTAATAAAAGATACTTTTACCTGCCCGAGAGTGAGTTTTGAAGGTTATTTTTCGTAGAAGTTGGAATGTTCGTTAGGTTGCCATATTGCATTATTTTCGATAAAGTTACATGATTTTGATTATGCATGAGAAGGCTTCGTAAATATTTATTTGTTCCATGAACTTACACGTGGAGAGAATATTTATGGTAATATGAAATTCCGAGTTTGATTCGGCACCCTTTTCATCACGCAGTAGTCATCACATATCATCTTCACGGTAGGTACATGGAATAGATACATACAAAATCAGAGATTATTCTGGGATTCTTAATCCTGCATTTTTTGCATACACGAACAACACTAGTTTTGTTCGTTGAAAACATTCATTTCCACAATAATTTCTTTCTCTTTCAACCATTTTCTACTTCCTTCTCGCGTGTATCACGAAGGCAAACAAGTGACGGAAGGCATGTGCCTTATCGCTCCGTGCCGCGTTTACTCCCCGCTGCCACCATGATAAATGGCAGCGCTGCTGTAGCGATCGCCTCCGTATGTGCTAAGACTATTGTTAGGACCTCAGACCTCGCTGTCGGCGTTGCGACACGGCGCGGAGTCCGTCGCCTCAGGGCAGCAGATCCCGCATCTCCGGATTATTGCTCATGGCGACTGGAGCGTACATGTTACGTCGGTATTAATGCTGGAGCAAGCAGATTTACTGGCGAGTATATCACGTAGGACTAATGACGGGAATTACGTGTCAAGGAACAATCCTTCGAGATGAATTGTGAGATAGCTTATTTGGGTTGCTGAATGCGCCTGGACTGTATAATAGTACAGGTAAAGACCGAAGATTCTGGGGAAGTTATTTGAAATGTTTGTGTGATGACGAGGTTAAGCCCACATCTAGAGATAAAACTAATCTATGTTTATAAACAAGGCGTATATTTGCAACAAGCTGAGCTCGCTGCTTTGCTAACGATAAAGTAAGGAGTTATGTACAACTACTCTTTCAAAACGGACCATTGATGTATGCAAAAAAATCTTAATGAAATTTTAAAAAATTCTCTTTAGAACCGTCTTGGACCCACCTTAGAAAACACGGATGTCGAATTTCGAAAATCATCGCTCGGTGGCTGCCTCAGGAAACAACACAAAATTAAATGAAGTGACATATTTTTCGAATTTGGGAAAAGGCGTTTTCAGGTTTACAAGGACATTCCCCGGAATACGCTTATGAAAAATTTCAAACCTCGGGACCATTAAGTTACTTCGCAAAAAACTAAGTATATTTGACGTTAAATACAAAAACATCTAAACAGCCTTCCGAAAAACATTCTTGGCGTTGTACTTAGATCCCCCTGGGAGAATATGTATGCTCAATTTTGTAGCTTCCGGTGTTTCTGAGCGCCACTATTTTTTGTAAGAAATGCTTAGAATTTAATTTAGAAAGTTGAAATGGAAAATCAGAACAAGCGCTTCGTCATCTACTTGTACTCCTTGAGTAGAATCCGTGTGTAAAATTTCGAAGTTTTTTTTGAACTATCCGTCTTTGTACCACTATGTGGCGGACACACAGACACCCAAACTCTGTTTTGTATAAATGTGTAGACGTTATTAGCTTATAGAGTATAATATATTGTTTTATAACACTCGCTTACTTTCAAATGTGACATAAAAAACAATTCATTTCTACGTAATCTCTTACAAGGAGAGGAGATAAATAATGGATATAACTTTTCTTGGTTACTGGGGAGTCATAAAAGTGTTGGATCTCCCACTGAAAAGAATGATACATAACATGAAGAGAAAATTATTTTGAAGTGATGTGGCAGAATGAATGGCAAGAACAACTTGAGTACCAAATGAAAACGACAACAAATTTGGGTCAGTCGGGTCTCTGGATGTTAAGTTGATCCCACAAAAGTTTACTTTACGAGCTATCATGTGAGACTTCGAAATGACGATGAAAGAAGAGGTATTAAACGTCATAGTAGCTACGTATATTATATATTGATTTATCTTCTATAATACATTGACCGTATACAGTCGTTTATTTTTATACAATACATTCGTATCAACACATTTACTCTACGTTTTGAGTCGATTTCGTTGTAATTACAAACATTGACTACAGTGTCTTTTCATATTGGTTTTGATGCAAAGATTTTTTATATTATTAAAACACCAGATGACTCAAAACCGAGTCAAAACGTAGTGTAAATGTGTTAGTACAAATGTATTACATGACAAATAAACGTCTATATAACGCCTATGTATTTTTTAAAAAGGTAATAAATTAAGCGTTTGATCTTCGCAATACCAATTGTGTCACGAAAATTCCCTTATTTAATGAACTTGTGGACATACACCTCCTCTCCATTGGTTTTATTTGATGAAGTTGCTCTGTGCAACGTTTCCTCGCCTCATTTTTCGATGTTTTTCCTTGACACCCACTGCGAACCCGGGAAATCTGCTTGATCGAAAGGGTGTTAACCAGCTTCTCCCATTCGCCTTTCACAACTGTACACCATTTCCAGCCAGACCTAACCCCCAGAAGACTTGAGACACATCTCGATACTTAACCCCTCCTGGTTAGCACCTCTGCGATCAAAGCAGGAGTTCCCGATTTCGATTCCCGACTCGTTGTCATTTTCTTCTGACAGCAAGTTGTCACATCTTCTCCACGTGTACCTAAGAAATACGTAAGAAATATATGCATGTCTAAGATTAATAACGTATCAATGAGATAATATAATACAAGTGCATGTATATCTACGACATCTTTTACCACTTAAATGAACGCTTAACTAAAAACCACGTCATTTTCGATCAGACTGTATCGTCACTGTACAAAGGTTCCGTCCTAATTCCCAATCACATCGACATTTTTCTAATTTCCCATCTTTTTGTGTATAAGGTAGAGACTTGCATAGAAGACCATTGCAAATGCGCAATTGAAGACTTTGTTATTTGAAGGAGACCGAGGACGTAACTTTGCAGGAAATGTTAGAAACTATTGTAGTTAGTGTGCAATATTTATTTAAGACATAAGAGGGTCCTTTTGTATAATGTAACTATCAGAAGAATAAAGTACATTAAAAGTTTTAAAAATGTTAAAGCACAACAACAAAATCCGTGGCACTTGAGTTCTACTTTAATAGTGGTTATATTTTCGTTCTAGGAAACGAGAATATCATCACGACTGTTGAACTTCAAATTATTATCCTTATTAATTTTAGTAATGAGTTGTATTTTACATTCAAATCAAAATAATGATGAATATATTTTCCTATGACAAATAAATAAATTTATTCTCAAAAGAGCAGTTACAAACTGCGCATGACCACCTGGATGACAATAAATTAATTTACTCTCCGGAAGCAAGCAATGGACCANCTCTGATGAATTCATATATATATATATATATATATATATATATATATATATATATATATATATATATATATATCCCATAATTTGAAATTGATGTAAGATCTCATTTTGTTATATTGTATTGTTTGAATATCCCATAGTTGTTATGCTTCACCATTTCTTCGCGTATTATTACTCCTCAAGCTGTGCTATTTTGCGAATCCCCCTATTATGCTCCATTCTTTCCCCTTGACAGATCCAGCAAAGGAGCCCCGTGCCCTTTCTTGCTCCCTGTTTCGCGCTGGGAAGCACCCTGCCGGAATCCGCTTAGATCTGTATCTGGGACGTGAGAACTTCGCAGCCGGTGCCTTCAACTACGTCTCTTCTTACCTTCCTTCCTTCCTTCCTTCCTTCCTATACGGTCCAGGAAGAAGAGGAAGGTGATTCATATACGGAGATGATTGATCGAAGAGAGAGAAGGTACTACAATGCATTCTATTTTCCAATGCGAATGATGTTTTTTATATCAGGAGTTGATAATAGTGTGAACGAGGTTGTAGTGATGTATAAAAAACACATCAAACGCTATTATTTTCTTGTTTAATACGAATTACGAACGAGGTTCGAGCTTAAAATTTTTGGGTTTAAAAAAATCTGGTTTTACTGGGATAAATAAGCGTGAATATCCTTTTACATTTTCCCCCATTTTCAGTACATCTAAGGAACGAATTGATGTATCATTTCGCTTTTTGTACGTAATCCATAATAATTTTTTATATTTTAGTTTTCCCAATACTTAATTGTTTATTGAAGAATAAAACATAAAAAACGTTTTGTGGCGTTTGTCGTTCGCGCTAACTGCATATAACTTTATTTGCGCTTTATCTCGCGAACTTGTTAGGGATTGCGGTTTTCGTATGTAAAATTAGTATATTTCCTACACCGAATAAGAACGAAAAGTTGATAAGAATGCAGAAAAGAGTTTCATAACAAAACTTCAGTGCGAAGCTGAGTAATGTGTGTAGTTATCTTATATTTATTCACGATCATTTTATTTGATATGGCGAGTCTCGTGTCATGGAACAACTACGTTTTGTTAGAGAAGGACCAATTTGTCGGTTTGGTGGAATCTGTGCGTAGTGAACCAACATGTCAGGGTGAGGCCATTGAGCTTCGATAAGGAAGTGAGATAAGAATATTCTTGCCAGAAATCTCAAGATGTGAGAAGTTACAAGTTCGCAGAAATTAGTTATGTTTCCCTTATCACGACTTGCGAGGAAAGTACGAAGCTATAAATTAGAACTTGAACGATTTTTCTGTGTTCCATTAGTTTTCTCCTATTTACTGTAAATTTTGCTGAAACAAGTAAGCAATCAGGTTTATTGCGAGCTAGTTATCTAAAACTATGTGTAGTGATCCAAAATGGTCACAGTAATTCTAACAGGAAGTTAATTTAACATTGTATATGGTAGTTCTAAGAAATTAATACTGGGGAGGATATTTTCTCCTTGTATATGGTTTTTGATGGTGTATTGCAAGGGAATAAACATAGTACTCCACGTAAATAGTCAAGGGTTTAATTTTTATGTAGAGGTTACCCAGTCAATCAACTACAAAATATTCCCATGAGAACTGACCTCTCTGAATGAACACGAGCTTGTGTAGTTTCAGAGAACGGGCGAAAGTAAACCCACAAAAGTTTTAACTGCGTGTGTGAAGTAGGAGGTATGGATTTCCGTAACTCTCTTGTGTAATATTCGCACACCGCCATTCCCTCAAATCTCGTTCCATTTCTTCCACCGCCGCGTGCAATGAGCACGTCGACGCATACTCTTGCTAATTAAGTTAAGAGGAACGAGGTGAACGCGAGAGAGAAATCGGGGGCAGAAGCCGCGAGTTGGAACTTGCACCGAGAGCGCAAACAATCCAGGACCGGGGAAGGCGTTGCATCAAAGCTAATTTTACAAATCGCCCGAAAATCCCCAGAATTACGACCTCTCACGGCCGTTATTGTGGATTTGAGATATTCTCGCTATCGGAATTAAAGCCGTAAAGTAAAGAAATTAGATTGTTCTCGCTCTCTTTTATCATTTTTATGTCCAGTTTTTAAACAGCATCCGTGCGATTCCGGGGATTCCCAGTGGGGAATACCTTGAGTCGTCGCCAGAGGCGCGAGAGGTGCTCGTTCGCATGGGTGGCCGACGCGGAGAGAAGTTGTGAGGCAAACCGCATCTTGGACTCCAATGGACTAACCACGCCCGTTTCGAAAGTTCATGCTCATTAATTTCATTAGCTAGTTGAGTGCAGTCGCTTCTCTTGCCCTGCAGAGGCGATAAATCTCTTAGAAGCAGTTTTCCCCCTGCGCGTCCCTTTCTCAACCCTATTTTACTCCCGTTCGCTGTTTTTCCGCCCGGGCGTCGCGCCGTCCACTAATTCCGACGATGCAAAAACCGAACAGAATTGTGTCAGCCCAATCCGACGTTCTCCTTTTCCTTGTCGCTTTGAAATTCAGCCGGTCTTCTTTTGTTATCTAGGGTGAAAAACACTTGGTGTCCTATGCTAAGTTGATTGGCAGTTACGAGCTTATAGTATCCCTTCAGTGAAAGGAAAATTTTTGACGTTGAAGAGTTCTCTTTCTTTATGGAGGATATATTGTAATGCGCTGAGAGTAAGTTCTTTTTCAGTGGATGTTTTTACATTTAAAGAGGTGTATTGCTTTAAAAAGCGAATGTCATATATCTTTCAATTTTAGAAGAAATACTGTGAATGAAATTTGAAAGGATGTTTTCCAAATAAAAAATTCATTGTATATAAACCATATAAGAAATATATTTCAGAAAATTGTTCTTACTTTAATTTATTAATGATTTTCGTCTTATCTAATTCGCCGTATAATTTATTCGTATTAAAAAAATTAGTTTCTAATGCAACAAATTACACATTTTCGTTTTGAACATGTTTAGAAAAACATTCCTTACGTGGAGACGATTACCCGATGTTTCTCTATTATGAGGACATGTTCTATAATAGGGAATAACAATTGAAATAATCTGGAAGATATTTATTGTCAGCAATTGAGTTCCTTACGTAGTACACAATATTTTTTAAACTTCCGAGAACTGAAAACTAGCAAGAAACTGCTATCTCAATGTTTTTTCCCAAATGTGGGTCAATTACAATTTTTCCATAATCCATCGGAAGTCTTCGATTTTTCATATTGTAACTGAATAAATTTTGACTTGACATTTAATTAGCAAATTTCGAATTAAAGGGAAATACCTTGTATATTTGTACATATTTCTTCCGTGTACCCTACACGTGGAGAATATATGTGATAACTTTCGGTCAGGTGAAAATGGCGACCAGCCGGGACTCGAACCCGGGTCTCTTGCTATGGTCGCAAGGGTGTAAACTGCTACACCACCAGTTCACCTTCCACAACTGTACACCATTTACACCCAGACCTAAACCCCGGAAGACCTGAGACACATCCCCGTACAGTATATTGTATATTTGTGTCTTTTTATTCTTTTCTAATGCCGGAGAGTATTATTGTAATATCGTTTGCACATGCGACACATTACATAAATAAAGAATTGTCTTATTTATATATTAGAGGGTTTGAGGTGAATAACAAGTTTAAAAACATCTTTAGAAAGAAAGTAAAAATTTCATGGAATGTCGAAAGATGAATTCATGACGTAAGTATCACGAAATTAAGTTAGGTGTAATTGGACATCATTTTACTTTTAGAGTACCCGTGCCGTATATAATAGATGTAAATTTTGTATTTTAATTATATGTGTTATATATAAATTGAAAAAACAATTCTTAACACATTTGTAAATCCAATAAATGCAGAGAGTGCCATCAAGAGTCCATTCCTCAAAGAGAACCATATTTGTCTAGCAGTATGGCAACGCACCAGCTGCGCGATATCGCCTAGAGGCCAACGAGACCAACGCGACATCCGTTTGCGAGTATGCGGTCAATAGATGCTGCACATTGACGACCGGGCATCACGCCCAGCTCTTGCTCGTGACGTCATAGAACGTCCTATCTACGAGGGAAGTGGAGTACGAGTAAAAGCGTATTGACTAAGGTGGTTCTAAAAAAATCAACTTTTGAAATTTGAACGGGACACCTTCTCATTTCGTTTATGACTTAAAAAGAGATTTCCATAAAAATGCAGAAGTTATAAATATGTTTAATCGCTACCAAGTTATTAAATTGTCAAAAACGCAAAACTTGGTTGCACTTGGTTTAAAATTTTAAACTCTTTACTTGTATATAAGTCTTATTTTAAGACATTCCGTCGTCTTATTTCGAGACAAAACGGATGGGTGTCCCTTCCAATTTTTAGCAAAATACGATATAAATGGGAAGGAACCTAAGTCTATCGGTAAAAATGAAAAAAATACCATCGTTGGTAAGGATGGTTTAAAACTAATGTTCGTTTGAAATTTAGACGGAGAAACCCTAATATTGCTTTATGTCTTAAAATAAATCTGGAATGTATTTGGAAGTTTTATTTGAAGACGTAAATCAAAATGGGAGGGAGACCCATTCAAATTTCAAAAGTTGATTTTCTAAGAACCTTCCTTAATATACAGAGGGGAAATTATTTATGGATTAACTCTGAATAACAACACAATAACAGTAAAAGCAGGTATTATGGCTCAGTTGAATGAAACATTATTATGTATTATTAAATTTCAAAACAGATACGGACAATTTATCCAGTACGTATGCTCGTATGCTGTAATTCATGTTTATATTATTTTTCTTTCTGACGTTATGAATATTCATAAATAATTCAAATTGCTACGTAGGTCTTGTGATACATTTTAAAACATTAATCACCTGATGATGACCTGAAACAACGAGTCGAAATGTTGTCTTATCTTATCTAGGAACTTTTGCTGAAATTTTTGAATCCGCCTCTGCCTTAGGGCCCTTGATCGGAATTGATGGGATGGTCCCTTGCTTGCTTCCGGAGAGTAAATTAGTTTATTGTCCTCCACGTGGTCATACGCAGTTTGTACTGTTTTTTGACAATAAATTTATAAATTTAGATGATGCATATGTAAATTTATAGAAGTAAAGAGTTTGTTCCGGGAAAAATATTGAAATTTGGCAAATAAAACATTTTTTTGCTTCTAGAAAATATTATTATTATTATTGTTACTATTATTTAATTATTTATGTGCACTCTGCTGCGTGAAGTTTTTTGTTCCACTGTCAAAATTCTGTTGTGAAAACAATGTACTCGAGTTTGAACCTTCGATTCTATCTATCAAAATACAACAAGATATAAATACAATTTTAGCTTATTTAATTCTACGTTATAAGATCTAAGTTATTACATTTTTTCTTTTAACACGATATTTCAGTCTGAGTTTTTTTATTGTGTTTTGAATGTAAAAATCTCAATTTTCTAGCAATTTAAAGGGAAGGGCCAACTTAAAAAAATTATTTTAGCAAAACTGTTAAGCTCAGGTCATATGTTTATAGTGTTGCTGGGATATTTACTAATAAATCATGTTAGTTTTATAATTTTATCATTGTTAGAAACGTGTCCCCGGAATCTCATGAAGAGCGTTCGAATACATAAGGATACATAAGTTTAGCCTTTGCAACAATTTTTTAAATTTGGTGTACTTGTATTATTGACTGAATCCTTTCTTTGTCGTAATCGTTTCTTTGGTAATGGGTAGGAATTTTGAGCAGTTTTACAAATGTCAACTGTATTAAATCATTTAAAGAAACCTCTCTTTGATTCCCCTTAAGAATGTTTGTATCATTTTATTCATGTTCACTTACTGAGCAGAAATTATTACTTTTTACTCACTTCAACTTCATCTCTGAAAACAAGCTTTGGCCACAATGTTATGAATTGAGTATCCCTATACTTTTTAAACAGTTTATTTAAAAAAACATCTGAACATGAATCCTTGAAATAAAACAAAAATAATGATTTATCTCCAAAATTGATATAGATGACTTGCCTATGAAACGGAATTTAAGTCATTAATGCGACTTTAAACAACCACAATTTTACGTTATAATTTCTACTGTTCAATAAATTGTTATTATATGCACTAAGTTCGGGTTATTTTCAGCCGTGCCCTAAAATTATTTTATTTATCATAAAATGAGAAGAAATTTATATCCAATAATACAAAGTTATATAAAAACTTCTTCCTTCTCCCCCCCAAAAAACCAACGCTTTAATTATTTTGGTGAATGAATTACTTTTTATATATTTTCCTTAAAATCTCACTGTTTAATGGAGGGATGTAGATATTAAAAAAACAATACCCTATATCAATTCTTAATTCTGCACCATATGATATTCGTGTGCTGCTGTTGAATAATTTTGTTTCAGTTCGTAGCGCATCGTGACTTCAACTCGCAAGCTTTTTCTCTTTTGACATGTGTTTTTCCTCTTCATGAGATATATTGCAGTGGAGAACGGTCTACTTTGGTATAACAATTAACACGACTGAAAAGTAGATAATTGCTATTGATAATATAGTGGAATTCGTTTACTTTATCAGGTATGTTAAAAAGATAATTAGTACTGCAATTTTGAAGACGTCTTTGGGAGTAGAGAATTGAAAATAATTGAGAAATCATATTTTTGTTATTTTGCACTCGAACCCAAAGTAAAAAATACAAAACAAAATGTAAATTATTCGTATAAAACACTCCAAAGGAAAATACTTAAACCAATTAATGATCCCTAAATTCTATTAATAATATTATAGATTTAAAGCGTTCTGCGTGAAATGTTTTGAATGATGTGGAATTAATCCAAATTGAATGAAGAACTGTACGTTGAGTGAATAACAATACTTGTTTCAAACGTATTATTCCTTTTCCCATAACATAGGAAAACATAGCATTTAACTTTATTTTAAAGAGCTATTCTTAAAAACAATTAAACATTTATGTTTAAATCTCAGACGTTTCACTATGCCTTGTAAAGGTTACAGTCCCCAGTAAGAGTTTTGATAAATATATATTCTTCATATTTCGTAAATAGATTGTTTTAATTAATAAGAAATGTAGCACCCGCACCGGAAAGTCACATAATTTTCTGTGAATCTTATGTTCTTGACACAATGAGTGTTTTGGAATGCAATTCTCGAGGTGTAAAACACAATTGGAGGTACAGCTCACTTTCTCAAATATTGCGAGAATTGGCTTGAGTACCCTAGTACATTTCCATTAAAGGATACAAATGTATATGAGGCAGGAATACTGTGAAATAATTAGTGAGTTAGTTTCTCGTATGCAGTAGTGGAAATTTTCAATCTCAAAATGTTAAGGGAAATATTCACTTGAGGGGTCTCTAACACCGATAATGTGTTTTTTGAATTCACAATTAAGTAAAGAAGTTATACGACAGTATGTTAAAGTAGAGCCAAAACTGACACCTGATACGAATTCTATTTACGTAATACGGATTTCGCGTCAACAACTATGTGAAAATTGCGATGGACCGGGACTCGAATCAGGAGGTCCAGGGATCGAGTCCCGGTCCGTCGCAATTTTCACCTAACCTTGACGATGCAAACACTCCTTTACGAGTAGGTACTCGGACGTTGGGAGTTAAAGGAGGTTTTTTTGCGTTGTTTATTTACTTATATATTTTTAATGTTTGGTGTTATTCCTTCTAACTATAAAATTTACTTAATTATGAGTAATTAGAATATGATGAAGTATCTGAAATGCATTCGTACCACTTGCTTCGATTGTGAATGTGCAGTTACAAAAGCACAATTAGTTACATTACCTTAATTATTTTGGCTGAGAACAGTCCAATAACAAGAGACTATTTTGGGATATTTGGACTTCAATCCCCAGGGTAAAGCAAGGAAATTCGAAATAATATCCATATTTCAGCATGATCCCATATTATTTAAGACAATTGAAGGGCTCGTATGTTGGGAAGCTGTTGGTTCATCCGTAAATAGTAATACTACGATAGGTGGACGATAGTATTAAATGAAGAATAATAACCTCATTTATACGAACTAATAAGAAAAATGCACTCATACATGGTGACACAAAAGTATTTCGAGTTAGAGTAAAAAGAAACTTAATTTTTGAGTCAAGATCCACAAAGGAACTCAGATAAAAGTCCCATTCATCAATTTGATTCCAACTGTAATGATACAACATAGGCTACGAGATAACGTATTACGTAGTATTTTGATTGTTTTACTGTGCCGTGCTTTTGTCACATCTATTACCCATACTTTTGGGAGACAATGAAGATTTCAAGAAAATCGTTCGCGGTTATATAAACAGTTATGAAAAGATAATTAAACTCTTTCTCACGCAGATTATTTCAAGACACGTAGAATGATTTGTCAGTATCAAAACTTGGAATAAACATGAAAAGTTTAAAAGACAAAACTGAACTGAATGCTTTTTAAATTTAGACAGGAAACTGGATTGGATTGAGAAAGTGTGGGTGAGGAAACTGTCTTTCACCGCTAGTTCTTTGATAAATGGGACAACTGTTACGAAGTAATTGCCCATAGAAAGTTTTTCTAGAATGGTTCTGAAATAAGAAAAACGAGAAATTTAAATTAAAAGGTTTTTTATTTGTTAATATAGGCGGAAGGCGAGACGCTACGCCTCGGTGTTGCCTCACCCTAAAACGCATTTCCTGATCGACGGAGTAAACACGACAAACTTGCTGAAGCAACTTTATCACGTGAAAGTTTCTGTCTGATTCGCGCTTTGACGAACTTGGAGGTCGTAAATGGAGCGTTGTAATGACCGGGAGTCGAGTTTGGTCAGAGGGAGATGTTTGAAATTACTGGTTTCTGTTTAGAAGTTGGCAAGATGTTGAGACAGGACGGTGAGGATGAAATGACACTTTAAGAAGGTCGGTGGAATGAAATGACATGGATCAAGTTTGTGTGGGAAAGTTGATGGAAGTGATTCAATCTTCAAACAGATGACAGGACTCGGTGGTAAATTTCAAGATCTTGTTGAAGTCATGGAAAGTTGAAGAAATTTCCATGGTGAAGGTATTATCGATAAGAAAAGGAATGTTTTAGTCACGTGTGCAAGTAACGAGCATCGAATGAGATGAAAATGAATTACCACTCGTCCTTTTGCTTCATAATTTGTTAATATGTGCTATTATGCAGATTGTGTTTGTAGAAAAAGTGTGTTTATATCTTAAACAGGTAACGAATTTATAAATATTCATAAAATATAAAGATATCAAAAAATTGATGTTCTCTAGTATTGATCTCGTTTATAGAACAATGATTTGGAACAGAGGAAATAAGGACGAAGTATAGAAACAGAATGGACATAATTGGAAGGAAAGATAAATAAATACAATATGGAAGAGAAGCCTTTGCTCAAACCTTCTTTACTCTTATTGGACAATATATCAATATTAAGAAGTCATATTAGAAGGAAAAAGAACAACTCTTAAATGTAATGATAATTATAACATTGATTAATCTGCGAGTGAGCTATGATCGGTCGCAGATAAGAAAACATAAGAAATGTTTACATATTAGCATACTAGGTTCATAAATCACAGGTCTGGCACCTAAATATCCATAAAACATTCATACAGATTGGTATAATACTGATAAGAAAATTAGGACAGCAGAAAATTACGCGAAGGAATTAAATTTAAATAAATCGTTAAAACATACTTATCAAAGTATGATAATACACGACAATGTCATAAGTATGACACAGTACTAACCACTAATCAATGGATCCATTTCAAGTAGAAGTAAAATCGAAAACACATATATTCCAGACAAAAATCCATCTTCTTGAAGAGAAGCAATAAAATTGTCCAATGGAAACACAAACTAAAACACACTCACACAGAAAAGCCAACCTCACATCGTAGCCACAACGAAGAAAAAAACTTGCGAGAGAAAATATCGCAATAAATTCCCGAGAATGACATCGCGCAAAATAGAACAATTTGAATCCGCCAGCGCCGAAGAATAATTTACGAGAGAAGGTCATGGGTCCCGAGCCACGTGGTACGGCCATGGAAACCAAGTACTTCGTCAAGGGTTCGCAAGATGCTCAGCAGGGCTGAATCGAATGGATCTATTTCTGCAACGCGTGCAGCGCTCTCGCTCCTCTCGCGGTGCGACCGGCATTTGTCACGTCGACGGTGGCGCTGGCAGCGGCGACCTCGTGCGAGGTACTTGTACATTTCGTCGTTTCCTGTTCAGTTTTCACTTCTGTTCTGGGAGCAGACGCAGGAAAATAAATGAGAGGGAGGACTTGTTAATAAATCTTTATTTAAATCGGAATGGAATATGTTCTGGTAACTTATTTGGAAAATGCAATGAAATCACAGTCGTTAACCTATTTGTTATTTTGGTTATTTTTGTAATAATGATAATAGGTATTTCTACCCATTAAACCTATTACTTATAATTAGGTTTAATGGGTAGAAAGAAATTAATTTTGTGCTATTGAAGAATTGTAACCCTAATATGTGAGTACATAACATTTTCCCAATACAAAGATAAAATTGCTCTTGCAGACATACGTTTTAGAAAGGTATACATACACTAATTATTTCTGAATTTGTTTTCTCTCTGATGTTACGTGACAATAGACGGCGCTGCTTTGTCTTATAATTGGATTGTGGTTGTTTTGTATACGATTGCACTGTTGTTGTTTCTGATTCTCCGGCATTGGAGTATGTGTGTGACCTTGAACTTTAGCCGGTCTCTACGGACGTTGCACGTTCTAGAACGCTTCTATACGAGTCACCGTTGACTGTTATAGAGTGACCACGATTTCTTCTCAACTGTTTCCACTTGAGCTGAGAAATTTCTATTCTCTTTTCTCTGAAGAGAAACCGATTTCTGGCAACAGCACAGGAATTTTTAAGTTCCTTAATCTCGTCGAGCTTCCTGTGTTCTTAGTGACACAATGGATTATCAATGAATCATTACTTGTTTTGCTCTTGAGCGTTACTGCTTTGCATGTGGCCAACTACGGACGGTTCTGTTGTCTCTGGCATCATTTCATGCGCAATACTTCATTGCATGACCTCATTTATCAACTCTGGTTGGGATAGTACTTTCCAAATAAAGATACAATGAACAAGAAAATGACTCTAATTAAGGATTTCGAGCAGTAACAAGATTTTCTTCTCGAGAAAATCTTTTCTTCCAATTTTGTGATGATATCACATACGTGGTATTCATTTTTATCGTGGCATCGTAGAGAAAATTTAACGTTTCATCAGATTTATTGACAGTATTATTATTTATTTCGAGTTCAAAAAATAAAAATACTACTAACTAATAAAAATGGATTAGTTTTAATGTAAGTGTCTTCAAACTAATAACTCTTTATTTTGCGACCTCCATAAAGCGAATAGTTTCATTACAATTTATATGAAAGAATTCTTATGTAGTTCGTTTTTATTCAGGAACAATATTAATTATTAGAAATAAAGAGCGATCAGGAAGAAACTACACCATGTTACCCAATTCTCTCCATGTTATCGCCAACAGAACATTCACTTGTTCTTGATGTTGCGTCACATTGCATTCAACAATGAAGTTGTCCTGCTATCTATTATGTCAGATACAGCCATTTTACCAGAAATCGACAACCATATGCGTCCTGGTTTAGCAAAAGTATTGTTGCGATATGACCCATCTCCGTTTTACGAAGACCCAGCTCCGCATTTCGAAGCATACGGATGAACGTTCGTGGGAATCCCCATTTAGGACGCCGGCAGAGCGGCGGTCGACCGCTGGTCAGCCATGTGGAACCGAGAAAGTCCACGAATCTCCGACAGACAGCGCTATGGTCACGCACTGGAGCATCAACAAGGAATGCGTGCGCAGTGGAGTAGAAACACGGATTTGCAAACACACGACGCGGTCCAGGAGGTTCCGAAGCGATGGCTGAGGCCTCGTATTGGCCAGTGAGGAGCGGAAACGAACTCTAGATGCGAAAGTTATGCATAGAGGGTGGAGTTTCACTCACCGTGTTCCGGATATTGTGAGACATACTCCAGGAATATGTTTCCTAATGAAACCTGCAGATTTAAAAAAAAATAGAAATTTCACAATTCAAATCAATGGAAGAAGTCTAAGTGTAATATTTATATTTGACTAAATTTATACTTAAGTATTAAAGAAGTAAATTTTTAAATATACTAAACCGTGATATATTTTCTTGAACGCATCGGACTGTCTCAGGTAAATACCGCGCACAAACGTAGTATTCAATTCATTCACTCCTGCGGTGTATTCTTAAATTGTGTATTTTTGTTCTTTCGAGGATAATGTTTTAAGAATTTGTACCTTCAAACCATAAATATCGACTAACGATTCGCCTTGTATTAAACTACGCAATTTCACTGACAATCCATAAAACATTCTCGCGTATTCCATGTATCTCGTTTGCGTTTTTTGTTTTTCTTTTCTACATAAACGGGAAAACATTGCACAGAGGATAGGCTTCCCTCAATGCAGTAGAATAATGCGGGCTGCAGCAAACAACTCATGATGCAACGGTAATGCTCAGTGTCCCGCATACATTTTTTCATTTGCCTATGGAATATTATGAAATTAAACATCGATTTCTATTTGTACGTTTTTGTTGAAATTACATGAAGTTATAAATGTTTTACCTGAATATAGTTGAGTTATTCTTCATTCAAGGAAATTGATGTCTCGAAATGTGTATGAATCCGGTGTCAGGACAAATAAATAAAGAAATCACTTGCGTGACATTTTGGAACATTTGTTCATACAAACTAATTCAGAGTTTTACTGTGTAAATTTTAACTTAAATGTGTGAGCAATCACAATTTATTTTATTTTATTCCTCTCACAATTTACAATTTCAGCAGCTAAAATGCCATTTTAAGAATGCTTCTTCACTTACCTTACTTTGAAGACGAAAGTGCGACGTTTTTGTGAGTAATTGGGGAAGCAAAGATACTTTGTGGACACGTAAATCAACTCTCATTGCTTCCACTTTTCAAGTCAAGTCGTAACATTAACAATCTTAAATCATAATCTCACAAGAAATGATACGAATATCTGTTACGTATTAGTTTATCTTTAAGAATACAACTACAAAAATATTGACGCGATGTTAGAAGATATTATGCTTTTGGGTACTTCGGACGTTGTCTTAAATATTTTCGTCGGGTTGCTAATAAGATTTGGACACTTCATTATATTACAATTATTGTTTATTATTTCAAATCCGAGTTATTGCTAGAGGCGTATGCTATAGAGCATTTTGTTCGCAGACTGGTTGAAAAAATAACTATTTTCGCGTAAGCAGCACAAAATATAGGAAAATTTGAACACTTTCGCACCGTAGAGTTTTTTACACGATACGTTCTGTAAATTGCGTTAAAAGCATATTATTCCATGGGTAATTTCTGTTATATATAGAAAATGAGTATTCAGAATCGTCACATTCGACTATTATTACGTCATGCATAATGGAGACTGTTCTTATAAAAAGGACATAATTTTTACATTTCTTGGAATTAGAAGGATACGTTTCCTTTTGTATTGAATTGTGGACATTTCTTCGAATAATTTGTGTATTTCCTACGAAAGATGGATCAATTAAATGAATATTTTAGAAAAATACACACTTTTTCTTTATTTTAAGTATTCTTTGCTGTCCTTTTTCAATATTTTACGTATATTATCGCATGCATCACTTACAGTACACTAGTCTTTAACACGATTTGCATCTTCACCCGTGATGATGTATTGAAGTGTGCCATTATATATGTCTGAATTGAAAAAGTAAAATAAAATAAATAATATTTAAAATATAAAATGTGCTTGAGTCAAATTGCTTGAGTATAATTTTACTATTGTTTCCGAACGTAAATGTGCACTTTCATCAATCTTTTCTCATATTTAGAAGTTTTCGCATTCATTCTTTTGTGTTAAGTTCAAGTTTATTTTGGTAATTTTATTTATTCATTTCCATGTTGACGTTCTACAATTAAAAAATGGAACAAATTTTTGCACCAAACGTTAGAGTTTAAAACTTTTGCAATATGAATACAGGAAGAATTTTTCCAACAATGTTTATGTTAAAGGAAAAACATATGGGTTTTTCATTTGTGAAAGAAATAATAAACATGAAGTTTTGAATGAAATGCATGTGTACATGTTTACTTACTGTAAATTAAACAAATGTAATACCCAAAATACATAGTTTTGTAGACAATAGGTTGGATAATTATTTATTTGTGGTTAAATAATGAATATGTTTCAATTTGTTTTCCACCCTCTAATGAAATGAAACAAATAATTTTATTGTAATATTATGTAAACCGGAACAAATATTTATTTTGTGGAATGAAATGGTCAAATACCAGTTCTAAATTATAAAATGACTCTTGTGAACTGTCAGTGATTTTAACGTTATAATGAGGTCTTATTTCTGCTGACCTTTTGTAACATAATTTTTGTCGAGAAGATGAAGAAATTCAAAAGTATCTGGAATATGTCACGTTTAATATCTGATTACCATCCATTGAAGAAAGAATATATTTTAAAGTTCTTTTATTTTGCTGTAGCGCGGGGATCTTGCCAGTTCTTCTGCGCCAAACAATGGATTGTAAAAGAAAATTTCTGTCTCAAATCTAAGATACCGTGTGACATCATTGCCCACCTAATTCTAAAAGTATTAATATAAAGATTTAACATAACTTAAGATATTGAAAAATACTTGTGAGGCGTAACTACTAATAATTTCCATGTCAGAAACACCTCTTTGAAACCTTGTCTTGACCGTGATTAAAAATACTGTTAATTGCAGCCCGTTCGATAAATAAGGACTGGATGCATTAATATATTCATAAGGATTTGAAACCTCTGAAAAAATTAAAGCCACATACAAATTTCTTCATTAGAATACAAAAGGAGTTTAACAAATCAAAATTCAACATAAAAAAATCAAACTTATTAACACACATAACTTAATTTGCAACTTCTGTTGTATTCATGTTAAACATATTTTTAAGTTCTGTCATTTTCATTGATAAAAAATAATATTTTCTGTTTCTAGAAAATATATTTTGTCTAAACCTACCAAATAAAAGCTTCAGGTAAGACTCCCTCAATTTTCAAGAATTTGTTGTTACATAATATCAAACGCATTGGAAGTTAATGTTGAAGTCATATTATATCTCAAATATTTATTTTCAGACAAGTAATAAATAAAACGGCAAATCTTAAAAAGTATGCCCTACAATCTTTATGAAGTATAATTTTTAAGAAATGCGATTCATATTAGCATCATCTTTTTCTTTCGAATAAATGAGTGTAATGTAAAATAATTCGGTGAGTTGAACTAAAGAAAAAAAAAAAAAATTTTACTAGAAAAGAATCTGGATTTTCACGCGAAGATTCCATGCGTAACCTAAAAATGTATATATCTTTATGCTATGGACTTCCTTATGTTATATTCGTAACATGTTTTCCAGAGTCATAAATTAACAGCAGTTGAACATGCAGCCAGCAATGTGTGTTTTTCCTCAAAGTACTCTTTCACTCTATACTCATGTACTGGCTTGCACTGAATAGTTTAACAGGTCTTATAGGGTTACGTTTTAGTACGGACGTAATACTGATCATATATAATTTCGATTCCTTTCGTCAAAATTTAAATAGTAATCTACTCACGTAGTCATATGAATAGCATAACCATCCGTCCACTTTGCCCACCAGTAGAACTTATTTTGCGTTATTTTATGTCTGGTAGTCTGGACATGTAGAAGAAAATTAAAAATATCTGGAACGCACCGCTATTTGAACTCCCTCAGTTGTCAGCAACTTCAGCCATTTATTATTTGGAATTACAGAATCTATGAATTATTTTTTTATGTTTTTATTGCCTGATTAGAAAAGTGATGTACAGTATTTAAATAAATATAAAAACAAAAGTATTGTAATACTAAGTAACTTATTAAAAGAAAACTATATATTTATGTAGATAAATACAATGTATCTACATCTATTATCTTCAGTGTATTCCTACAGAGGATATAAATCCATACGTGAGTAGGACGACTTAAAACTAAAAAATCCGGATAATTATTTAATATTTTGCGTCTAATACATTTTTCATACTTTTACTTTATCTTCAGTGTTACAAAACATGAGCAAATTCTTTTCTTTTTATTCTTCAATATTATCATTGTTATTACACTATAAATATTGAATATATTATTTACGTCGTATACTGAAATAATGATCATGGACACAGAAAAGGACGTATTTTTCTTAACAACGTTAATTGCTTTATATTACTCATATAATTGATTAAATATATAACTGGAATAATTGGTTTCATGAACGTTCGACAGTTACCCGAAATTTATAACAGTTGTATTCTTGTTAATTGGCTTAAATCAAGAGATATTAATACGAGTGTTCTACTTGTCTTATATAAAATTATTAAATAATTTTCGTTCTATTAGGATCTTAATGAAGTTTAAAGAAAAACTTCAGATCTAAAGATTAGGAAAGGAAGAGATCTATTATTTCAGACGAAATGAAAGTACATGTGCACTCGCCTTCTAGTGGAACCCAGTGTTAACTGCAACCGCGAAGAGTAGTGTGTCAGCTGCAGAGTTGCGAGTAAACCAGGGAAGGGGTAGTGGCCGCGTAAATTATGAGCTCACGTAATTAAACCATACTCCGGTGCAGTTTGTTTGCATTAATTCTGGCAATGTTTTAAATTTTGTCGACATGTGGCGTCCTGGCGACTGAAGCAGTTGTTTGACTATAACAATATCTCTCTACTTGTTTTGAAAATAATCGAATTCGTGGTGCAATAGATGGCGTTTGAAGAATTACGTGGTGAAATGCTGGGTTGGAAGGAATTAACGCCCGAGAAAGTAATAGCGATGGAAGAATAAACTCCATGATATAAAAACTGCTTTGTAATATCCAATAATTGGTATTTTTTATTTATATTACTTTTGGGAGTTTTGTAAGGAAAATATTATCTGATGTATTTTCAAAATAATTAATGTAAACGATTTTTCAAAAAAATTTTCTCGGAATACTACACAAACATTTACGAGTACTTATTTGTTTTATTTAAATAAGAAACAAATTTATTGTTAAAAAAGCAGTGCGTATAACCACATGGAGGACAATAAACTAATTTGCTCTCCGGAAGCAAGCCAGGAATCCATACTTTCAATTCCGATCAAGGGCCGATTATTCTCATCAATTCCGATCAAGGAATTTGAAATCCTTTTTAATCTAAAAAAAATCCAATCTAATCAAAAACATGTGAAATCCACTACAATGATCGTATTTATTTACTTAGCAAACTGATTACTCTCCAGAAGAGAGCAAGGGATCATCCCATAAATTCTGGTCAGAGGTCGTATCTCAGTGGAGGATTGAACATTTCAGCACCTCATGACAACTTTTGCCTTTTTCAAGTTATCGTTTTTTTTTGTTATTGATTTTCAATGCCTACCAACGGAGATTTAAGAAGTTTCATTCCTCTATTTACGTCTATTATATAATCTAGATAAATAAATGAATTGTAACTTACGACCTTTTTAAACGATGAAAGAATAATTCTATTATTTTTCGTCCATAAAAAGTCGTAAGTTTTTAATTATTTATTTAATTAGTTGTTACTATCTTGTTGTCTTCATCTTTTAACATCCTTTCATCCGTTCTTAGTTTCCCATATTTCTGTTATACACTCCTAGAAATGCCTACATCGTGTTCCTGTGTTTATTAATCTACTTTCCATTTCTTGTATCGATTCTTTTCTTCATATGAGCTATGTATTCTGCTCCAAAAAGCAATATATTGTTTCGTCTCCTTCCCTCCCTATACGCGCACTCATCACCATCAGCAAGGGCTATGCTCTTGAGGTACGTCTTCATATCCCCATGCCCTGTCATAAACTTTACCTCTGCTGGGTCTAGACGAAAACATTTTCCACGCTTCTCCACAAACCTAACAATGTGTGAAGTCATGTAGCTGCCTTCCTCTTTTTCGATACCTACTATCTCACCTGCTGTGCCATAATCCATTCCCCCGTCAATATGTTCTTCCATCCGTTCTCTTCCGCCCTTATTTCTTCCCTCATTGCCAAATTGCAGAAGATTACAGCCACTGAGTCACGAGAAGTGTTGCAAAGATATATTTGTCAACAATACATATTTTCGCGCGGTCATACGCCATTTGGTGGTGACGGCAATGAATGATATAATTTGGAAATCAAAGAAATCAGTAACGGATTTTGTACTGAGCTTTTGATTCACTTGACTGTTCAGGATCAGTGGCCATTCCTCTAAAACCAAAATTCTTCCCAGTCCCAATGTTTTGTTATGTATAAGTAAATGGTCGAAGATAATGTGACGACTCCTTATGGAGAGTATTTTAAGTTGCGGAGTTATGTCTTCAATAAATTTTCTGTTTATTTTGATGGGACAAGATAAAAATATTGAATCTTAAAAATTTTTTTGTCTCTATAACTCCGAACCGAACATATACGTAAAAAGTTTTGCGATAAGTTTTTCACTGTTTTAACCGACAATGAAAACGACGATTAATTTACGTCGAGAAACGTCGTTTGCGTTATATTAAAAATGTCAAGCGCAAAAAATTCGCATAATTTTATTTTACAAAACATATAATAAAATGTACATAATATACCCAGAAAATCAAGGATTAAGCCATTTAAAAAATTAAAACATTTTTACCCCTTTGCAAGTAAAAAAATCTCCTGAAATTTTTTGTATCATACTTAAGCGTTAATAAACAATTATATTAAATTTGGAGATACTCTGTGATTCTATAAAAACAAATTAATATTTCAAGGAAGACAAAAAAGTTTTAGAATACTTCCAGAAGTTGAGCAAATATTTTTTAAAAAGCTAAAATAAAATTCGTAGTGTACTGTCAACCTTCAGATCTTCCAATTTACAATTTTTTTAAAAATGTGAGATAAAATTGTACTCTAATTTGTATTTTGCTTTTTGAGTCTCTTTTTTCCCCACACTTATATCCTCACCGCCCTATTTTCCTCTGTACGTCCAGAAAACTAAGAGGGGCTTAACAAAAACACGAGAATAAATGGATGGTGAGTCGCTGTAAAACACTTGTTCGGAAGAAGTAGAGGGTGGTTTTCGCCCAGTGAATCTCCGAGGACTCCTTCATCTGTTTCCTTTCGTGTCTCCCCTTCATTTTTTTTTACCCGAGCGTTACTCACGAGAAGTCAGTATGTTTTTTGTCGCGAAATATTTGGCATCTTAATGGAATTTTAGGTGCTTTACATTTAAACGAGAGATTGATGGACAGAGATGTTTTTATTGTACTGCCGAGCAAAGTATTTTGCTTTTAAGACCATATTTATATCAAGACTTAATTGCCCACAGAACATTTGCAGAGAATGGGAGTTTTACTAATCCTACGATATTTCAATTATGCTTTGAGACATCTAAAAATAAACGTTCCGAAAAATTGAAGTGTTCCCGTAATTACATTTTTAATATTCCATTTAAATTGTGGTGACATCATTTGAAGTATCGTTTGGTTTGTGATTCTGAAGAAGATGAAATTATTATAAAGTATACAGAATGTTGAAGTCTCTATATTGTAATCCGAAACCTTTCTCCTACAATGATTCATATTAATAATAATGTTTTATTGTTCCAAAAGAGGTAAAAAAAATTCTAGGCTCAAGAGTTACTAGGCTCAAGAAACCGATGAATGCAATATATTAAAAAGAGCCAATGAAAATGATTGGATATCCTAATAGTGACCAGTGAAATGCGTTCTTATGTTATATAAAAGAACCTGAAAAACATAGGGAACGACATTAATTTGTCTATTGTTCTTGTATTAGGATTAGTTCAAGTACTAGTTTCGAACTTCCACCTTTTCAAATTTTTATTCCGTTGGTAACTTAACTACAAACCTTTATGTTCAGTTTGTGAATAGGTTTATGATTTGAGGGTTTCTTTTAGAGGCCTTAATATTTAACAATTTGAAAGCATTGAATAATTTGTATAAACGACTATTTAAGGAAGTCCATTTAAATTTATTTTATTATTTCTTCCAAGTTACAAATTTAATTTCACGTTATTCCCATATCACATGTGCATATGTCTGTAAATATATGTTTAACTATATTTAATTTCTGGAATATCAGTTGTGATTATGCAAATTGAGGAGATGATTGTCACATGCTGTATATAACCGCACAATATAAATAAAGCGCATGAGCCGGCAACCACAAGCCTAATCGCAAATATTGTCATCCCCATGGATAAAAGAAAATTTTCTTCTCACCAATCAATACAGGATGAAATGAATTACATTTTGGTAAATGGAGTTTTCTGGGTCACAAGCTATTTTGCCTAGCGTATATACAGTTTTTACTCTGAAAATAATTCAATGATTTACAAAAATTACCTCCTTTACATGAACTCCATCACTGAAAGGCTAGAAGTAATGGTCATGCCCGTAGAATTAACGACAGACTTGTACGTGAAAGCATTTGACCAATCATGGAATACAAAAGGAAGCATTTGACCAATCATGGAGGGAGACCCAAGGTCGATTTGAAGATTTTATTGTCTTGTTTTGAAGGATATCTTGAAGACTGATTTTCTTAGTCAGCTAATTCAATAAGTTAAAATAGTTATTTTGTTAAGAGGTTCGTTTCCAAAATGGGTCATAACCAAGGTACTTATTCATTGACTCTTCATTTCTAGTTTTTGCAAAAATTTACAGTGTCAAAATACAAAACAAAAGACCCCTTCTTCTACTATGAATATACTTTATAACGTAAGTGGAAAAGATAATGTTTTAGAGCAGCAATGTAAAATATTGGTGTACTAAAATGATATAAATAACTACATCAATGCAAATACATACAACATATTTGATATTGAGAGAAAACATTTGATGTTTGCTTGAAAATTCTACATTACAAAAGTATTGCCGATGGAAAAATATGTAATACATTTAGGTAGACAAATTGTGTACTTTTTCTAGTTTTCTAAGCTTTCGTGAGAAACAACATACCATTATACTTTAGTTTACTATAAAATAAGCTTCTTTATTCAGTCGCTCTTCAATAATGTTTCGTCACATCGAGATAAAGAGAAAAATACAGATGATAAGTGTCGTATTTGCTGGTAACAATACGATGTTTATGCGCCTATATAGTTCGTGATTTCCGCCCAGCCACGCAGTGTCTGAATACCGGTATTAAACCCACAGCGAAATTTGTATTTGCGTTTGCGGTCTTGTTAATCGCATATTTTATTTTACTTCTGCATTGTAAACAGGCGACTGTTTTGCGAGGTAAATGTGTACAGAGCACACATTCATTAGGGAAACAACCAAGCCGTGTACCTGCGAGAGGCAAAAAACCAAGGAATGATCTATAGGTTGGAGGAGGAGGATTGTTTTTTGGGTGGTCAATATACACAGAAGTTGGAATAAGAACGGGATAGAAACGTAACACTCAACTATATTCACTGTTTAGACCAACGTTGGTGACTTCTAAGGTTAGTTATCTGCGCCCCAAACTGTCTAAAACTTAATTACTTTTGTGGTTTTCTTGTCATTTTGGAATTTCTAATAAAAGAATGGTTTTTAATTTTAAAAATCGTAAAAGTGTAACAAATCTTAACAAAAATGAAGGTACTTTCATTAGCTGACGACTTACTTTTTATCTCCTAGAAACTACTTCATGGAATTTCATTCATGAACAAAGAAAATTTACTTATAATATTGTTATAAAAATGTTTTGTGATGAAGTGAAGATAAATTAAGTAAATTATAAAGAAAAAAATAAAATAAAAATTACTTTCTACAAAAATAATAAGAGGTTTTGGCTCAATACTTATTGGCTAACATACCACTGTATCAAGTAAATGAATAATTCTGGAAATAATGACAGTTACTAGGCTTACTATTACATATCAGCTCGTGTAATAAAATTGAAAACTTTCAGGGCTGATGTTTGAACAAATTCATCATGAAGTTGTACGGGCTTTTATGGATAAACCTTCTGGAGAGACCTTGTTTTCAAATGATTTCCCATACATGCGTCACAAATGTAATATAGAGAAAAATATAAGATGTTTCCCTCGTCTTTTCTAACAACTGAGAATGTTATTCCATGAAAGCTGACGCAAAATTCGAAACCTCTACGCAAACCAGTATTCATTCCTCAATAATATTGTTTAAATTTAAACGGTATAACTAATGATTCCAAGTTTTTTAATACACCATTTTTCATGAATTACTATGTGTAATATAGTGAATATTTTAAATATAAACAGAATAGAGAACTTTTAATATTAGATAAGTTTATACAAGATAACATTGCATAAGTTTCAAAAATGTAGTTGTATAGTTGACTAGTCCCTAGCACGCTTTTACTATCTAATGGTAGAGCTGGCGACAGACATTAAATCCTTAAAACGTGTAAAATTGTATAAAAATTCTATACCACAAATATTTTTTTTAGCAATTTTGGCTTTTAAAACACACCATATCGACCATTTACGCAATATATAGACTTATATAATTTTCAAAAATGTAGTTGTATAGTTGACGGGCAATATGGTTGTCTCAAAGAGTATATCTACAAAGGTTACCCTAAATTATCAAAAAAAGATATTAGAAATAGTTGTAGTTAAGAGAGTAATTTAAGAAAGAAAAATCAATCATCGTCAAATTTAATGCTTTATCTGTTTTTGATAAAATGTACCTTTAAATCGTTAAATTTGGACGAATAGTTTAGATTTTACAATTTTGATTGATTTTACGTCTCATAGGAAGGGATGATCGTAAAAAAATGTTTAATAAAAAGAGAAGTCTAATTCATAGATTTCGGAGACTTTCAAATAACCCTTGTCATGATTCCGTATAAATACATTTTCAGCACATATGGGCGTTATATACTCCTAACTACATAGGTGTGTGTCAGCCTAATTGGTGACGTAATCCCTCACGGAAAACTTTACGTTCCTTGCTAGGATTTATTTATTGATGCTGCCGGAGGTGAAACTCAAAATGGTGTATACAATCAAGTTTTGTATTAAATTTGTATCATTACGTATTTGTAAATTTAGGATGCTCTACGTAAAACGTACGTAAAGGTTTTAAAATTCAATAAATAAAATTATTTTGATATACAATTTAGATAGATTTGATTTTTTCCTGAGTAAAAGAAGGTTGGTTTTTAAAAAATTCCTGGTAACGCCAGATAATCTGCTAGTACATTTATATAAGGCTGTTAATTATTCTTGAATTATTAAAAATAATACTCTATGTTGTGTTTTCTTCGTCATTACGGTTTGAAATCGCGAGATCTTTTCGTTAGTCATCAGTAAAACTTAAAAACAACGTCTCATCTTGACTGTTTTGCTTAATTGGACGATATTTGTTAAAGATCTAGTAAATGGTATAGATTTGTACGTAGGACAAGCACACAAAATAACGTTCATAGACCCAAACTACCTTCAATGTTTCTATCCTTTAAATTTAGGAAACTGCCTGCTTTGACTTGAGATATTGTTATGCTTTCATTTTATGAACTAACTATTATGCCAGCGCAGGTCAACATGGTCGTTGATTTTAGCGTGACTGAATTAGTTTCAGACCATGATCTTAAGAAAGATTTGCTTTACTCGACATGTTATTAAAGCAATGGTTTCCTTAATTTAGCGGCTAAGGGGACGTTAATAATAGAGTACCAATTCTATAGACCTGTAAAATAAGATTGCAGATAATATTGTAGATAAAGGTAAACACACAGAATTATAGGCGTGTGAAACATGATTAATTGCACTCAATACGATAAACGTTTCTCTTGGTATCTTACTAATCTGTGACTTAACAGCACGCATGCATTACCATCCGCTACTGTTTCTTTTTTAATGGTAAAGATAAAATTTGCTCTGCAAATATCCATAGTAATATAAAATTCATCTTATTAATTAGTTCTTCCTCTTCTTCTATATGATAATGAAAGTTAATAATGTACTTGCTACATTTCAAATCAAACTTCACTTCAATACTGGCGATAAATCCTAATTTCACTTTCAAATTTCGCAAACATCGAAACGGCACCGAATTTCAAACATTAGGTTGAGGTGGTTGTTTATTTGAGCTACCTTACCAATACTCTGAAGTATAAGAAAATGAGACGTGAGTAGTGACAACGAAGGCGCGTATTTAGTACGATAATCCCAATTTAATGTTAATTATAATATAAATGAAAAATATATAATGAAAATGTTGGGTTGTGATTCCTATAAAGTCTTTGTAGTTATACATGGTAATTGTGGGGTATTGGCAACATTATCAAAGAATGATAAATTAAATGTCGTTGGTTTGTTGCTCACAATGTTTTAATAAATCTAATAATAATAAATAAAATTATGAGTAACATACCAATAACATTTAATTTATCATTATTTGTAGTTATACCTCATTTTTGGCAATAGATTGAGTATGATGAAAATAGAGGGAATTTATCTTTTAAAAAAAGATATTGCTATTGATCACATCTTCTTTCCTCTGTAGGAACCAAATCAGGAAGGAAATCGTTTTGATCCAAGAATAACCTTCTGCATGCAGGTTATAAAATACTGAAAAAATCTGTGTAATGTAGTATATATGGTTTTATTTAATTCAACTCGCCTTGCTCGCTGGGGGTAATACCCCCAGACTCCCAAATAACGGGCTGCGCCCGTGCTAGGGTGTCCAGAGGGGAAAAAAACCCTTTTGTTATATTTAAATGATTCACCGCGAAGTCCATCGAACGCGTAGTGCAACCGATGACACTTTATCTAAAAGCAGAAAATAGGTTTCGACGGCATGGTATAATAGCAATACAAATTTCGAACTCTATTTTAGTCTTGACAAAAATTTCAAGTTATTGTGTAACAAAATAGTGAACTCATTTGTGGAAATCTTTTATTCTGTCCTTCCCAATTTTTGTTTTCCATTCTAATTGCTCTCACCCATTTTGTCTTGTTTCCTTCCTTTTTGCTGAATTTTCTGCACGGCAAAATTTCTAAAATAACCGGAGATACTTACATGTATAGAAAATGAGGTTAAAATTTGATACTCTACTGTAGCCCGACACCAATTATATAGTTATTCCGACACATAATAGTCAACTCCTATGTTTGAAATCCTAGATTGTATCTTTCCCAATCAATGTTTTTAAATCAAATTGATCTTACTCGATTCCTGTTGCTTAATTGTGTTTTGCTAACATTATTGCAATTCATAATACCTAATAAGTACGAGGATGTTTACCTTTATAAAAAGTTATGTTTAAATGCATGTGGGGGCATACCTTCTTTCAGATTTGTTCTTGCATGTTGAAAATCCTAGTTTGTGTCCTTCCCATTTATGATATTCTATTCAAATTAATCTCATTCAGTTTCCATTAATTAATTCTTTTTTGCTAAATTTACTGCACTGCAAAATTTCTAAAATACCCGAAGATATTTACTTTTATAGAAAATGGGGTTAATGTGCATGGTATGGCATAGCTTCTTTCATATGTGTTTTCAAGAAAATTCCTAGTACAGGAGTTAATTTGAGACTCTAATTAAACCTGAAACTATATTTCAAGTTATGCTGTCAGAATAGTCAACACCTTTTTTTTTTAATCCTGGATTTTGTCCTTCCCAATTTTCGTTTTTCATTCAAATTGCCCTCACTCGTTTCCTCTTGTTTAATTTTTTTGCTATATTTTCTGCACTGCATAATTTCTAAAACAACCGAAGATATTTATATTTTTAGAAAATGGGGTTAATGTGCATCGGAGGGCATAACTTCTTTCATATTTGTTTTTAAGAAAATTCTTTTTACAGGGGTTAATTTGAGAATCCACTTTTGCCTGACACCAATTTACTAGTTATTCCGACACAAAATAGTAAACACCTTTATTGGAAATCCTAGATTGTATCTTTCCCAATAGACGTTTTGAATTCTGATTGATCTCATTCAACTCCTCTTGATTAATTCTCTAAAGGTAAATTTACTTTACTCCAAAATTTTATAAATTGCTCAAAAATATGTATGAAAATTTATCTCATTCACTTTTTACTGCTTAATTCTTTCTGGAATAATTTACTACACTCCAAAATTCCTATATTATAGGAAGATATTCACGTGTATAAAAAGTGGGATTAATATGCATTGGAGGGCACAACTCCATTTAGATTTGTTTTTGAGTAAATTCTTTTCATAGGAGTTAATTTCAGTCTCTACTTTAGTCTGGCACAGATTTTTTGTTATTCCAACACGATGTAGTGAACATCCATGTTGGAAATCCTAGATTGTGTCTTTCTAAAAAACGTTTTCAATTCATATTGAACTCATTCGATTCCTCTTGCTTAATTCTCTTGTGCTAAATAATTCAAAGCGAATTATATCATACATATCTAGGAAAAAGGTACATTTCCATGCATCTCATGTATTTAAAAACACACTTGAACAACGTATACTATAAGTTAATAAAATACAAATACGTACCTTAGCCAAACATTCACAAAAACGCATACGCCACATTAATGAATAAATGTTATTACGACGAATGGATCTTGATTATGATTACGTTTGGGAACTAGTCATTGGTGCCATTTCAAATTAGTTTTAAAATATACGATTAATGTTACTCAATTTTTGCACAAAGACTCAAGACAATTAAACGCATATAGTTCACAATACTTCTAACACGTTTATAAAATCTTAAATATCTTGCACTATCCTTTGATTAACATCCCAATTCGATTCTTCTGCAGTTCGCCGCCATTAGACGTACAATATTTTTGTAAACAAAACATTCGAGGTGGCTTTGACAAGTTTGCATGGCACATCCACAAGCAAATGTTCCTTTGATTAACGTCTTAATAAATCACCGTAAAATGTACTTTTAAATCAATATTGTAAAATATAAGAAATTTAAACATTCATTGACATTCTTTAGCTATAAGATGAACCAAGTTTCATGCTTGTACTTTATTATTTAAGAATGTAAACAAACTTATGAAAAGAATCAATGAACCGATTCATATAAAAATGAATTATAAATACGGTCCGTTGTCGGAATGATTTAAGAGATACCGCAAAATTTCTTAGATAAATTAATATATACGTTACATGTTAAACATTAAACACTGTTGTGAAATATAAAACTAAGCAAACATTCTTTCACGTGGTAAAGATTATTGTTTCTTGCCTAAAAATTCATTCTGTACGAACGTAAACAAACTTTAGAAATGAATCAGGGAATAAATACAAATTACCACCGCTTTTGATTACGTTTTATTGATAAAATAAAAACTCGATAGATTTTACAATGTTCATAGTTTTTGCACTTTTCAAATTAGTTAAACGAATTTCAAAATCAATACTACAAAGTTATTCAGATCTACGAATACATTCAAAGCGAGTTATATTACACTTGTCAAGGTCAATGATAAATTCCTTATACGTGTCGGGGAAGATTTTTTTATTGCTTCGCAGGCCTCAGCACGTAGGCTTGCTTCACAATAAGATCTCTTCCTCTCCAAAATAAATACTCAAAGGTTTGAATAGAACAAGGTTTATTATGTAAACAAGTCGTCGTAATGTAAATAAAGAATAACACCAGACGACGAACGAAAGGCGTTGAAAATTCAGTGTGAAATTTGTGCCTCGTTCGTTTAACTCACGACTTCAGGTAAGTCGGTGGTCGAAGGTAAGGAGTTTCCTTCTTTGTCGCTAGATGGCACCGTTGGTGATGTCCAGTTGTAGCTAGTCGACGAAGTGCAATATTCGGGTGCGTGACGGCGCCTCTCGTCGAAGTTATCTTCGTTCTCACCGGATGCTGTGTCGTATCTTCGTGTCCCGCAGCGGGTTCTAGGGTTGGCCGCGAGGTGGCGTTTCGTGATAATGCTTTACCGATGTCTTGGTGGTTGAAATTATTCAGTCACAGATTTTGGAGATAGAATTTGTCCAATATTTGATATGTGAAATCGTTCTGTCACAGATTTTGGAGTTAGAATGTTTCCAGTGGAGCTGGGCTTCTTGTAGAGGTTATCGGCTGGCGATGTGACCTCGAGGAGAATTGTCAGCAGAATGAACTCTTCGTTGCCTGTTGCTATAAGCAAAACAATGACAAGCGACGAGCGTGACGACGTAACACTAGAGCGAGGCTCGTCTATTGAGATATAAACGAGGGGCGTTCTCGTTGCACGCGGCACGCGTGTGTATCAAGGAGTCTTCCACTATTTACAATGTTAGGATTCTTTGGCGTCGTATGTTGAGACTCTCTTGTGCAAAGAGTGAAATCGCTTTGGAAACCAGCAAACAACATGGCTATCATGTAACTTTCGAGTGTCGGTTACATGGGGGAGTTTCATCATACCTATTTAGGTATGTATTTCTCTGTATATGTAGGAATGTGTTTCTACATAAATATCTCACGTATTCAAAAACGCACTTTTGCATTGTAAATGTTGTAAATTAAATAAATATACGTACCTGAGCAAATAATTCACAAAAGCACATTCGACACATTAATGAATAACTGTTATTTCGACGATTGAAATATGACTACGATTACGTTTTGGGACTAGTCGTTAATGCCATTTTAAATTAGTTTTCAAAGATACGATTTTTGTCACTTTTTTTTGGCGCAAAGACACGAGACAATTAAACTCATATAGTACACAATACTTTTAACACGTCTATAAAACCTTAAATAACTTGCACACTATCCTTTGATTAACATCCCAATACGATTCTTCTTCAGTTTGCCGCCATGAGACGTACAATTCTTTTGTAAACAAAACATTCAAGGCGGCTTTGACAAGTTTTCATGGCACATCCACATGCTAATGTTTACGTGTGATTTACTTAATATTAAATCACCGAAAAATGTACTTTTAAATTAATGTTGTCAAATATAAGGAATTTTAACATTCATTGTCAATGACCAGCTACAAGATGAACCAAGTTTGATGCTTGTACGACTAGTACAAGGTACCCAACATTTATGATTAGTACATGAGTGAGTGAATGAGTAACACGAAGGGGCTTATATAAGATGAGATTAGCATAATAAACAACATGCTATTCATTTACCTTGTACAGAGTTTTGATAGGATAAACCTAATACAAATAAAAAACTGAACTAACTCTCAATTAGCTCTGGTTAGCGCTCTCACTTGCTTGGGAGACATCTCGGGTTCGATTCGACGGGAGCAGAAAACCTTGTAACTTTTCACTTTTATGTCTCAGTTCATGTGGACACTGTTCCCCCAATATGTTTCATGATGTGTCTAGTGAATAAACTCACGTAGAATTGGGACTTACTAGCACTCGTTATAGTGGTTCTTAGTTGACCGTAACGAGAAATACATTCATAGAAACAAAAGAATGAACATGTATGCGGAAAACAATATGATACCGGTGAGGAATGAACATGTTTCATACGAGACTATTAATCAATAATATATTGTATTCGTAATGGGAGAGAATTTACACCAAAAAGTTAGAGTGAATATGAAATTAATTAACTGTAAAAACAAAAACAGTCAGTATTATTATGAGGAAAAGTGAAATATATTGTTTGTATGATTGAGTTATTAACGCATTTCTTACAATAATGTATTTGTATTTTATATTGTGCTAGAAGACGAGGAACACCTTGAAGACGTGTTAAAATAATTAATTCAATGAGAATAATACAAATTATGCTAATAATATATTAATAAATGATGGAACGAGCAAAAATGGTATTCACTCATTTGTAATTGAAAGAAAATCAATCACTGTAGTAATTGAATGTATCATGAATATTCTATGGAATGAAAACACGTTCAAATAAATGAAATTTTGTAATGTTATTCTAAAAAAAAAGAGGTAAAATGTTTTTAGGAAAACAAAATCTGACGTAAACCATTCATTAGAGAAATAATATCATAAAAGCTCTATGATTTTGATGTATTAAATATTACCCGTAGACAAATTTTAAAAATGTTCTATATTCGCTTAATTATTTATATCAACTGGAATTTCGGAATGAGTTTCATTTATTCATCTGAATATAAAGATAAAAAGATTAATTATATCCGCTTTTTCTTCGTTGAATTAATGTGACGAAATCATAGATGAGTATGGAACTGCCCGTAATTTATTTCATGACGTAAAAATAGGTTTGGTGTTATAATTTTAATTATCAATATCCCAAGAAAGTTTCCTTAAAAACTTTGTATCTTTTATCGCCATCAGTAAACATTTCTTTCTTTTTTGGGATACATTTTGAAGGGAGGTAAGCATGGCAGGCCATTATGCTGTTATTCTTTATAAATTAATATGCCAGAACACAAAATTGTTAAAAAGTATGATAATGGAAGTTACAAGTTACGTAACGTTTGTTCAAAAATTGATATTTACGTTGAATTTGTCTTGTTACATCTCTATTCTTTTCTAATAAAGAAATTTATGTGTGACTTTTATAAATTTTTACATTAACAATCCACATAAATATAGTTCTGCTTGAAGCACCTTATTTATGGAACGGGAGGCAATAAAAACTATTTTTGTAAACACCCAGGACAAGGTGTTTAAAAAGATGCTACTGACATGAAACTGTTAAATTGTTATACTTCAGAGCTAGAATTTTTCAATTCATTAAAATAATTTAAAATTTTTCTATTGTATATTTTATTAAAACAACATTTACAGAAAAAAGTTAATATTAGGTGAACATTAATTGCCTTCTGTACGTTAGTTTTGTTTAAAACATTATTTCTTTCACAACCATCACTTAAAATTTTTAATTTCCTTTTGGGAATCATTTGAAAGAATTAGTAGTTGAATTTTGTGAAATTTGAAATAGGTTAGTTTAGTATATTTAGAACACGAAATTATATTTCTCTTTGTATTCTATCCAAGCACTTTCAATTATTGAATATAATCATCGGAGAGAAAGATACCATTTATACCATCAACTCAATATGAATTTTATCCATACATTTACAGCTCATTTCGTTACCAATATAATGAATGGAGCGAATATATGGTCGAAACTCTTTATATAAAACAGAAACTAAGTAGAATTCCCCTCAATACCCCAGGCTACCTATCGCACAACTCATTCAAATTTGGAGATTTTCCCGACAAATCCCTCAGGCCTGCAGTATTCACGTACTGCGGCGTATTCATAATGTTGATACGCATGTATTCAATGCGGCATAGAAGGTGGAGGCGCGTGTATAAGGAGATTTGCGGGATGAGAGGCGGGCGCACGTATAAACGCATGTGTTCTGCCACTTGGAATCGGACGGCCGTGACTAGTCTGCCAATAGAGGTGGAAGGATCGGGGATGCGTGGAAAGAGATGGAAGATTTGGTGGTAAAAGAAGGGGTTATTCAGTGAAAGGAAAATTGGATTAAATGATGAAGGGTTCGTTGATTATTGAAATTAAAATGAGTTATATGCTCTATGAGTTTCAAATAAACTTGATTTACTTGAAATGAATTTTTTTGTACGTAGATGAAATGCGGCAGGGCACTGATATTGCGTTCTGTTTGTTACTGTGTCAACGCCTTCACAGATCCTTTACCTCGATATTCTCTCATTTCCATTGCTTTATCTTATTTCGAAGCGGTGTTCTCGGGGTTCTCCCGTTTTCCTCGCCTATCATTCCACCACAACGTTCATGAATGACATGGGGGTGAATGATGATGAGTGAATCACCCGCCTCTGTGAGGTGAGGCGGGAAGGGCACCCTAAAAATTCCCCCGTCCAATCAAAGCATCATATCATCATATCATCCCCATCTCCGACCCCTAAGGATTAGCGAAAAGGAGCTAAGGCTCTGACTCTTAAGGGATAGAGAAAATGAGTTAAGGTAAAGAAGAAGATTAGTGATACTACTATTATGTAGGTTGAAGGTACTTATATTATGTAATTTTCTCGGCAATACTATTATGTTTTGTGATTGATTAAGAATTACAAACGTTTTCTTAGAAAATTGACTATTTTTCTCAGAATGCTTCATCGACAGGTTTGTGACATCATCAGGTGATCAGGTGTTTCTCAATGACGCCAACGCATACGCGATATCTGTTCCCAGATGCGTCAATATTTTGTAAAACCTGCTGACGAAACGTTGTGAGTTTAGACAATACGGTTACATTGTCTAAATAGGATTGATAAATAGTGGTAATTAGTGTTTGATCTTCATTGTCATTTTTGGTACGCGGAGGACACTATGACTACCTTATACATTTGGGATTAAACCATTTTTAACGTATAGGATCAATTATTTTTGTATTTTATGATACATAAAGAATCCTCACGCCTTGACTTATATCCGTCATAATAGAATTAGGAATGTGAAACGATATCTCTGGATGTAATCCTTTTGCATTCCTGCAGAATCGAGGATCAACCTTGCACACTACAATGAGCACACAGCGATTTACGCTTATCGAGCAATTCATGAATTGGTTTCATGCTCTTCGCGTCTCAGGATTCAGTTTGCCCAAGGCCCATTTGTATAACATGCATAATACATTGTGATGGATGGTTCATTTTCTGTACAAATTCAGGCGAGGTGTACTCAGAGTTCTATGCCAGATTTTGAGTTTACAACGGTATTTACGGACCTAAAGAACTTGTTGTCCCTATCATACAACTGTATGAACATTTGAAGTGCTCGTTTCCTACGTGAAGCGTAGTCCGATATGGAATTCAAAGTTTTAATGTGATTCATGATAGAACTGAGCAGCGTAAATGTGTTCATTGCAGTGTATTGCATACTCGAGCTCTGGATATTCAAAATTGGAAAATATTCACTACGATATAATGACTGAGGACCTTGCTCTGAGTGCATCGAGACTCGACGAATACCGTGGCAATTATTGAGATTAACGTTGTTGCAATTATATGTGAAGGATAATATGACCTGATCATTGACGTGACTTGAATTATAGATTTTTATAGATCAAGATATTTTCATATACATTGGAGAAAGGAAACATTTTAATAGAACGCTATAACATTAAGTGATGATTTGCTAGTCATCAGTTAGGCAACAATTTCATTTATACATTTTATATTTTATAATGTGTATTTCTCAAATTTACTATAAAATAAACAAAAAAGAACTCACTAATGAACAATACTCTACTGCCACAAAACATAATATAGGGATTTATTTACTGCATATGCATATAGTAAAACGTTAAATATTGACATATAAATATTTGAAAATCACATTGTCTCTTCTTGTTATAAATTTTTCCAGACTAAGAATTCTAGGATTTTCTCTTTTATATCACAATTTCTTCGTGCTTTCGGAACGGTCGCATAGAATTGTCTGTAACCAAACAAATTGGTGCCAGCAATTAACTATAATCTCAGTTGTTTAAGAAATTCTACGAATATTATGTCGTGTTTAACTTTCCTCTCTTTCAGCTTTTCTTTGTATACTTTTGTATTCATAGATCATTGTTTATAATGATTTCTTTTAATTACTAATTATAAAAATAATAGTTCAATCGTTCTTGCTGACATCGTTGTTCAAAACACTATTTTTAACTTTTTAACTATTGACTTAACCTAAAAAATATATCCATACTAATATACAAATGCGTAACGCAAAAGTGTATGTCTGTCTGTTTGCTAACTAATCACGACTAAACCACGGAACCGATCGAGATGAAATTTGGCAAGGATATAGTTAAGATGTTCAGGATGAACATAGGCTAACTTTTATTTTAAGAATGTGTAATACAAAACATACAAATGGTTCTTGATGATAATTGTCGATAAAATCGGGAAATAATGTTATATTTGCTTTCCCTGCCTAAACGGTTAGAGATAGGTGAGAACTATGAAAGGCAATATTGTTTACCCCAAATAGTTCTGCATAAAAAACCGCGACAGTATTTGCCTATCGACAAATATTAACCTAAATTATCCATAAAACGAAATTAAATGTTATGGATGGAAGCGTAAAAATACTTCAATTTAAGAGAGTCATTTAAGAAGGAAAAAATAAAATAATCATAAAATGTAATAGATTGTTTGTTTTGTGCATTTAATAAAGATAAGAAACATCTATAAATTGTAAAATTTGGTCGAATAGTTTAGATTTTACAATATTTTTACCGTAATGGTGCCACCGCGTCATGCCTCGGAAGCAAACATTTGACCGGTGTGGCTCCACCGAGATGGTGTAGTGCTAATCAAGTTTTGTATTAAATTTGTTTTATTGTGAATTTAAAAATCAGGATGCTGTAAATGTTTTAAAAAATCCGTAAGTAAAAGTATTGTTATGTTACAATATATTTAGATTTTGTATTTTTTTGAGTGAAAGACGATTAGTCTAAGAAAAATCTCGGGCAACGCCGGATTATCAGCTAGTTGTACTTTATCCATGATCTAATCAAGATAAGCAAATAAATTATGACTTACTACATTTGTAAACGAACAGAAACGTTGAGTTCTCAAACAACACAATAAAAATAGGTTTATTATCCATAAAATGTCGTAAGTCATAAATTTTTTTAAATCTTCTTACTCAAGATCTATTCCCGATATTAGGTCAAACTGGTCGAGCAGTAAGGCGATCGCGGTGTGTGTGAGTTGGTCATGCGAGAGCAGTGTTCTCTTGTCTAGCGGTGGTTGTCGCCGGGCAGTAGCGAGGGAGCAGGCGAGCGGTTGGCTCTCGGGCGGCGATCGTTAGGCAAGAACGAGCCTCATAATTACTGCGGATCATGGAGCTCCTCTTCCTCCGCCCACAGCTATTGTCTTGGAGGCGCCCCGAGCCGCTACGCACCCCTCGTCATTGTTACCTTCCATGGATCTCTACTCTCTCCTCCGCATTTTTCTGCTTGAGGAATCGTGGGAGAAAAAGGAAAATTCTTCTTTCCAGGGTGTTTTCTTACTTCTTTAAAGTTTCCTTCTACTGGTATCAATAAGTTTTTTCTTCTTTCTTCATGATGAACAAATGATATGAAAAAATAATTTACAGTAGAACCTCGATTAACCGTGTCTCAATAAACCATGTTCGCAATTACCCGTGGATTCCGCGGAAAACCTACCAAATATAAAAATCCAAATATTTCGACTGTTGTACGAAGGTTCCTAGAAACTTAAAAGACAGATACCCTCAGATATCCATAAAATTTAGACTTCCATAACGAAATGAATTTTAGGAAAATCATTTCATACCGCAAAAAACAAAGACCGGTTACTTCATATTTCAAACCCTGATAACGTGACATTCTACACACGTATGTATGTATGTATATATGTAATTCGTTAAATAAAAAGTGTCTCGATTAACCGTGGTTTTCATTTATCCGTGCGACCCNCCTTGAAATCAGTTTCTCGATTAACCGTGGTTCCATTTCTCTGTGCGACCCCTCCCCCACATTACCCCAGATAATCGAGGTTCTGCTGTAACTCTTTTCTACAAATATTGATTTTTTTCTCGAGGAGAGGATCGTATGAGGAAATTAACTCAACACAGTATTAGTTTAACGATAATTTGGAAACTCTCTATGTCGTTAAAAATTTGATGTTAAGTTGAAGAAATGTATCATCAAACACCATTTTCGTGAGTTTTTATTACGTAATTAAAATATTGATATACCTGGAAGAGACTGAGAATTATTCATAGTTTACTCCTGTTGTCACACTTGACATCTTATCTACCCATACACAATTTCTTTCTTTGTCAATAATTCCATCACCTATGGATTGATATAAATCTATCAATTACTCATCGTTCCATAATTTATTTTGATTAGCATCAATCGTTATATGGTTTAAACTAGCATTGCTTCTCAAATTCCTTTGAAGATTTTTCTATCGAATATCGTGACTTTATTTACTATCTCGGTCAGAGTACAATTTAGTAGTGTTTCACAATACTTATTTAAATCTTATTTATTAGGTCTTTAATTTCTTCTTGTCTTTTTTACAAGTTTGTCAACATACCATTCGCAAGTTCCAGAAAACTTCATTTTGTTCTCCAAGACATTTTCCGTATAAATTTTGTTCTTGTAACAATAAATCAGAGACCATTGCTACGTCATTCTTTTCTTGTCCACCAGCTACATCTGCTGGACAAGGTGCGGTTGCTAAGCGACGGCATGACTAGGCGACCGCCTTTTGTTTGGCGAACCTCTCGGGACGTGGGTTCGATGCCGTGAGAAAGAGGAAAAATGACAGCGTCCCGGGAGTGGGAGGTGGGTGGGTTTGGTGGGGGAAGTGGGGAGGGCGGTGCTGGAGCAGCAATGGCGACGGGAAAAAATGTAGTGGGCGTTGAGAATACGAGGTGAAGCGGTAGATAACTTTGGTGCAACGCTGTCATATACATACTTCTACAGAAAGTGTGCAGTGGCTTACTACTTTAAATTTGGACGAAAGTAATATAAATAATGATGCATGGAAAATATTTCATATTGAATAAAAATGATATATCACATTGCCTACAGTATCACGTCTCATTCATATACATAATACTTTTCAAGCATTTTGAAAATATATTAAACAGTAATTATCAACTTCTTTTAAAGCAGAATCAAATAATTAAATGAAAAATAATTAATAGATAAGTTTTTTTTAAATTTTAATGACAAGCATTCAGCAACTTTACTGACTTGATTTGAGTGGAATTAACGAAGTCGAGTGGAAGATTTTTTATTCATATTTTGTTCTTATGATATGATTTTAGGAGAATTTAAAAATCTTCACGTTCATGTGACAATTTATGAGCATAACACATGTCGCTGTATGTAATTATTTAAATTATCGTTAGAGGAAAATGAGGCACAAGATAAATAATTTTGCAATGTAATTCAGAAGCTTCTTGTTCAGTGGGTATAGAATTTCGTCGCATGTTGAAAGGAGACTATGCTTATTAGAACGTGAGGTACCGAGAGAATATTAAGGTAGATCACAGTTTGAATTTCGTTAAAAAAATTAAAATTAAATTGAGAATGTTCCTTCCATTTAATATATAGGTTAACATACACATTAATTCAATCTCCGATATTAACATTCGGATATTTATATTTTATAAATTATAACAAATATTTAGGTGGAAGAATTTAGGGCACATTTTTTATTAAATGGCCTGGTGGACCGTTTTTTCATAATTTCGCTTTCTGATACAACAATTTTTATTCAATATTCTAAAATCAACACTCAATTGGGGCATTTTAGAAGTTAATTTTTGCTATTAATATTTCTCCATTGGATACCTTTTACCAAGAGGCTTACCTCTTACTATTTTCTACCAAACATATTTCGGGTAGATAAGAAATAAAGTAGGAAATTAAGTTTACTATGAATGTTGAATATTGTGCTTTGTAATCTAATATTTGTGTTCAATAATTTAAATATTGGTACTTTTTGACAAGAGATTCTTGAGTGCTGAAATAGTAGTCTGATTGATGTTGATTTATTTATTTATTATGGGATTTTGATGGGGAGACTGCGCAAGTTAGTGTTCCTTCACCCTATTCCCCAAGCGCTCTGACTGTGATTTTACGGAACCCAAGTGATAACGCAAGAGAGTAAGTATTGGTGATGATGAATGATGTGAGTTGATTATGAGTGAAAGTTGTGGTGGAATGAAATGCAGGTGAAGCTGGAGTACTCCGAGAAAATCCACCACTCCGAATTCTACTTGGATCATCGGCGAGTTGAATCGGCATCACCAAAGGTAGAAGGCGAATGCTCTAAATGCCACACCACGAGTTGCATGTGTTGTATAACCGATTATTTCAAAATAAACCTCGCCAAAAAATGTTTGTTAATTTCACTGGCACTATTTTTAAAGTATTATACGTAAGAGACTTATTAAGCATTGGAGTGATGATTTGTTATTGGGGTACTTATATTAACTCTTAACATTTTCAAAATACAAATCTCACGTAATCTGTAAAATAATGGTTAAACTCATCGCAAGGTAAGAGATTGATGATGATATATTGAATGAACATAGGAGACGGAACCGGGGGTCAAACGCGGAACTTTCAATTTAATGCGCGGGAGTACTAACTACTACACAATGCTGTTCGCCTCATGGCTCCAAATTGAATGACTATAGTAGACAAGTAGGAAGGGGAATGAGATAATGTTAACACGCCAGGGCGTAAATCTGTAGGTCCCGCGTTGTCTCCCATTTTGATTCAATACAACGTGATTCATATGAGACTCGTATTGAATCAACGGTATAGGCCATAGATCTAACAATGACTTAACAAGAAGTATTTCATCACTTTGTCCGCGTGACTTCCAATCTGGCGTCACAAACTGCAGCAAGCGGGTCACGCGATGCCTCAAAAGAGCAACAAATCGAAGAAGAAGAGGAAGACTGCGATGTGACTACCAACATAGTAAGGCAGCTGCGTGAAATGCGCTTGACGTGTGTCTCATGTTTCTTTTTTCTGACGTCACGTCCAGATGCTGCCGCTATTCGCCTTCTCCGTTCTTCACTTGGCGAATTTTTCGGGTTCGCTCCCCGCCCCCCGCCCCCGCCCCCGCCGCCACCTCGTGCACTACGCACCCACCCTGCCGTCCCCACCTCGTCACTCTGTGCGCGCTAAAAAAAAGTACGGGCAGATGTGGCGCTAGGAGTAATCTCTCAAAGAGCGGTCGGCTCTTATCTGCCCCAATGTTCCTTCTACAGAGAGGCGGCGTAAAAACAGACGGCGGCGGCATCACGCTTAGGAAGAGGACGATGGAATGACATCTCTCTCTTTCTCTCTTTCCTTTCCATTGTGTTGTGACATGTTTCATAGAATGTACGTACATTCGATGAAATAGAGAAAGGACGAAGAATTAAATGTTCAAACTTGAATGGTACATTTCACAATTCCTCTTTTTGGAAAATGAAAGAAAACGTTACCATGGAGATATATTGAGGGTGACAGTGGATACATTTAATTTGCGAATATATTGTCGGAACACTTTTCTAAAAAGATTCATTGTTGTCAGAGAACTGTATGAGTTCCGATTAATTGAAACTTAACATTGAGATATACAAAACTAAACACTAAAAATATTCTGATTATATTTATTCAGCTTACGTCCTTTTACGGGACGATAAAGTTCTTACTCATTGACTGTGGATGTAAAAGATATTAAAAAAATTAGTGTAAAAAACGAGTGTAAAAAGCGTAATATCTCATGCGGTGTAAACACGAAGGAAAATTTGTTTATTTCTGTACGAAATGGACGTGATATCGTGTTAGTGAAGTAGTTGAATCTCAGTTTTAAATATAAATACTAAAACAAAGTGTGTTTTTATGAATATTCGACAATGTTCCCCCGAAAGGTAATAAATTACAATATAATAAATACAAAATAATAAGAGAAGTTTAATTCTTGAGTTATCCATAATTCTTCCTCTGGAATCCTGATTATTGTTTTCAGTTGTTCAAAGTTGCTTAAAGTATAGAGATACATTACGAATGGGTACGGTTTCCATATTCAGGGGACAATACATTTTATGGACGAAGAACAGCAACTCACTATTTAATTGCATATCTAATATTTAATGTGTTGTAGTAAAAATTAGTCCAGTAAATAGAACAGAATGGATGCAAAAATTAGGGTAGAGATAACGTTTAACATGTTATAATAATCGATACGATAACTAATTTTCGAGGGTTTCCCAACAAAAGTTTGCGCCGCCGGCGTAGCCATCTTGAAAAAAAAAGTTTAATTTTCAGACTTTTTTTAGTTCCTGCCAAATATTTGACAAAGTATGCTTCTGACGAAAACCAGCTTCACATGCTTTCTCAACTTACATTAAATTTGCCTACAGGTGAGCTCATTTTAATTTTACAGTTTAAACTAGTTTTAGGTTAACAATTTTTCAAAATTTAACAAAATTTTCGATCAAGATAAAAAATTTGAACTTTTTGTCGGTTTATACCCATTAGTATCTTAATGATGTGTCATACAATGAAATACTTTTATAACTTTCAATGTACATTGAATTTGCTGCTATTTGATCCCAAAAATGTTTCAGTACGTCAAGTAGATATTGAGATAAAACGTATTGAATTATACGATGTAATAGTCTAATATTAACCAGTTTATTCATGTTGATTGGAATATGGTATAACTCATATTTATGGAAATACCAGCATTGAAAATCAGTTATATCCAACTTCATAATATTTATTTCCTAAAAAAACATGTTAAAAATTTCGCTGTACCCTAATTTTTCCATTCATTCCGCGATGTTGATGACAATTTGACTGGACTAAATTTATTTAAGAGAAAATCCACTGGATCCATATCAGTGATAAAAATATCGATGTATCAATTTTTAAAAGGTAGCTTTTGCGAAAAACCCTTTTTATTTTACCTTTCTTAAGAAATTACCGAAAATGAGGGATTTCTAATATTATTTCTTGGAGTTCATAAATCGTGATCTTACTTTGCTTTTTGTGTTATAGCTTGTTTCAATATACAAATTGAAATTGAATTGTGGTACGATTTTAGATTTCTGCTCAGGTGTCTCTACTAACCGCTTGATGATTCGAAGTTCAATGTTCATAATCTGCCTCTTGCACAACGTAAATCATGGATCGATAATATTCGGCAAATCCGCATAGTTAAAACTTTATTAGCTGTTACGCCAAAGAATGTAATTAACATTTATTACGTTTATGGAACTTAAATACCGGATACACCTTTTACGGCTTTCCGGTTAAGTTATTGGTATTCTCATAAAGATGATTCTTAAAAAGTCAACTTTAGAAATTTGGTTGGGGCACCTAACAATTTTGTTTTATGTCTTAAAAATAAGACTTAAATCAAAATTTCAGACTTAAAAAATGTATTTTTGCGATCGCTACCAAGCTTTGAAGACTTAAAATTCCAACATCGACCCCTAAAATAATTTTTTTTAATCGGAAATTTTGATGTGTTATATTTAGACAGAAAACAGAATGGGATGTGCCCCGTTCAAATTTCAAAAGTTAAATATTTATGTCATGATAGTATGACGAGGAAATTTTACACGAACACATTAGACCCAATTTAAAAGTAAAAAACCTGAACATGTCAATAATTTAGTACATAGTGATGTTCTATCTACGTCTACCCTGTGCATACTTATTTTGAGGACGAACCTTAAAATCATGCGAAATATGAGTAACCAAAGTGGGAAGATCGTACTGCAACATTTTGAAAATTCTACTCTGTTTTATAACTCGGCTAGGAAGGAAGAGAAAAGAAGAAGAAAAATCCATGAAAATGGTAGTGTTGAGGATCATGTGAGCCGTTCTTTGAACAGTGCTTTGAAGAAATGAAGGGAAGGAGGAAAGAAAGAGGAAGTGTACTGAAGAAAGCAGAGGTTGCGTTGCCTCGGCAGCGGGGATCTCCCAGAAGGACTACGTGTCAGCTACCTGTCAATGCTCCACACTGAGACGAGACAGCACTTCATGCCCCCATTCCCATCCATTCACAAAGCAAAGCAGGGGCGACATTCTCACGTCACTTTGCTGTACCTCAAGTCAAGTTTGGAGGTAGTTAACTCACAATATTTTTCATTATTTCTTTTCATTAAATATATTGTACGACCTTCGTCGATCTTCACACAATATTTCTTGTAAATTTTTGACGGAACACAACGTTTAACCGTCTTTGAGGCCATCTTCAAGCGTAAAAATATTAAATATAGCAATTTAATTATTTAATGTGAAATAACGATTACAAAAAGACATGAACATAAAAAAGTAGAAAACGTTCACTTAATTTAATAGTATTGTAAATACTCGATAAATCAGTCAGTACATATATACATCTTTTCATGTTCTATTTTTGTTATTTCTGTTACTATGTTTAATATTTGTTACACCCGAAGTTATGTTTGAAATATTGTGTCCCGTTACAAGCTTACACTATATATTGTGAGGTCGCATAATATATTTGATTATTATATGTTTAAGAAATTGATGTAAATAATATAATATATTTATTTTAGATTCTTTCTACAAAATTAAATGCAAATAATGGTACAAAAATTCATTCCTTAATTAGAATTAAACTCCAAAATCTTGAAAAGTTTATATTATATTACTATGGTTTCTACGGTATTCCTCAGGATGTGCGGATCTGTATTTTTTTATACTAAAACGTTTATTTATCCATGAAAGACAAAACGTATGACGCGATGCACAGAAATCATTTCCATCGATAAAAGTAATACTAATTATTGTTTTTATAGGTTTTATCCACACGTTACCTCAGAAACCAAATAATCTTGTAGAAATGCTATATCACGTTACTTTATGTACGCACCATAGCTCAAATGATAGTCTTGCGTGAACATGCAATTGTGAACATTTTGAAAATGAGGCATGTCTAAAAATTTGCCATTCGTCGAACTCCGAGCAACCGAAGTATTTCATTATTCACCTATTGGCGAACACACTGATCCAGACATGAGCAATTTGCCGAGCAAATGCTCGCTCTGGGAATGACGAATATTCCTGTTAATGATTACAGGTTATGGTGAATGAATCTGAAGTAATCACACATTCTGCTGCGTAGGTAGTTGTGTCTTGTGAAATGTTGTTAAGTAAAGTAAATGGGTCTTATCTAATCTTAATTCAATCAATGAAATTAATTTTTATTCCATATGGATTTAAATATGGTAATCGGTAATCTCGAATTTAAGATCCTTATAATCATTATAGATTTTGTTCACAAAATGAATCAATATTGTATAACTATCATAACTTGTGTCACCACAACATCCCACTCTATTTATTTATTCAAATATCTTTCATTACATATAAGTAAATAAATAAATTTTATAAATAAATTTATTGTCAAAAAACAGTACAAACTGCGTATGACCACGTGGAGGACAATAAACTAATTTACTCTCCGGAAGCAAGCAAGGGACCATCCCATCAATTCCGATCAAGGGCCCTAAGGCAGAGGCGGATTCAAAAATTT
>NNCF01128853.1:438595-514904 GCA_002313205.1 Laupala kohalensis | reverse complement strand
CAACGGGAAATACGTGGACTAACTGCGTTAACTAAATTTCGGAATGCGTAACACAATTTGCTTAATTGGGAATTACGATTGTCAACGTGACAATTCCACTTGAGGTTGTCTTGAATTTAAATGGTGCCGTGACCAGGATAAATTATAAGTGTTATAATTTTATTATTTGTTATCACAGTATTTTTTATTTTCACGTTTTCCCCCCTGAACATTTCGTGTTCATGAAATATATGCTAATACTACTACAAAAAGAGATAATGTTAATAACGTCAATAAACGTTCAATTCTGTAAAACTGTAGGACGCTTAATAAAAAAGTAAAATAAAGTGAATAAAAATGTTTACGGATTAAATCTCTCATCAAATATACTTTATAGTCACAAAGCAGTTGCAAACTGCGTATAAACATGTTGGAGATAATAAATGAAATTTCTTCATCACTACTTTATTACTTCAAATTTCTCTATTTTATCACTTCTAAAAACACTTATTACTTTGTACGATAAAGAGATTAATTACGTAATTACATAATTAGTTTTTTCGAAATAAGTTGAAAGCGTATTACTCGTATACTCGCGATTCTTGGTATTTGTAAAACCACGAAAATGTGGACAGTACCACGAACAGGTCATTCGTGAATATTCGCCTATGCTTGGCTTCCTTTGATGTGCCTCAAAACACGGACACGCTGCGGGAGCGCCGGTGTTCGTGATGCGACGAATATCTAGCAACCCATCCACACCAGTCACTATTCGGCGAGCAGTTGCTCGGAGTTCGCCGAACAGCGAATCTGTGGAGTTGTCTTATGAATAGTGTTTAACTGAAACGAAATCCCATGCAGTTTTAAGTAGAAATTTTAAAATTTCAAAATTAATATAAACTAATCACACTGTTTTAATGTGGGGAGTACATGACCTACAAGTTCCACCATTACAATTTGAAATTTTTAGGTTGTGATATTTATCAGTAAATTAGTTTACTTTGCTCACTGAGCTTTTGTAGCCAAGGAAGTGATATTGGTTAAAATATATGTTAATGTATCGTTTTTTTCTAAGATGTAAATTTTCCAATTAAAGATTCGTAAGAGCAACTACATTTGATGTATGTTAACGAACGAGGAGAAAGGAGCTAATATTCTTCAAGAATGGCGACAAAGACGGGATAAACCTTTCCATGGATGATGGACGGCTAGGCTTATACAACACGGAAATCCCTAAATAACAAGAAGATGTGGAGATATCACTTACTGTATAACACAGTTTATCTCTGAACAGGATGCATCTGTTGGTACTTGAACACGATATGTAATGTTCGAAACAGCAGACTATGTATATTGCGGAGAACACCGAGACGCTGTACAAAATACTACCTTAGTGCGAATACCACACAGTGAACAATCTTGGAAAAGACTGTTGGAAGCATATATTCTGAAAACATGCAAGAGAAGATACGCTACAAAAAAGAAATATGCATGTGTATTGCTGAATATATTGACACGTTAAGAACAAACCAAGAAGGGGAGAAATTAATTTATTATCCTCCACGTTAAATAAGTTTATTGTCCTCCACGTGGTCATACGCAGATTGTAACTGCTTTTTGGACAATGAGCATATAATTACGAGTAATATAGTGAGGACGGGAAAATCATTACCTTACGTACCATCCCTTGTGCGAGGAGTTCAAATGGCCCAACAATTCTCGAAACTCATTATGTCTCACGTTTAGAATTTCGAAAATTGTTGGACCGTTTGAACTCCTCGCACAAGGGATGATACGTAAGATACGTAAGTCTTCAACGACAAAATTTAAGTCTTAAAAAATTATAAAACTCTGTCAAGGGAGTCGTGATGTTACATCATCAATATTGGTAGCGTTATTGACAGCAAGACAGGCAAATTACTCCTTCTTGACGATACGCAGAACAAGCGGTCCCAAGGGGGTTAGAGTCGACGTGATTTGTAGTGGTTTAGAGCACCACATTCCCAAAGGATTGATACTTCCCAAAACGTTTTTCGTTGAAGAAAAGTAACTTTTCTCTCTCCCAATCCCGAAGGTAATCCTTATATGCATCACGAGAGCTAAGAGAAACTTTCTAACTTGTCCGTTATCTCATGACCGACCCTTACGTAAATAAAATTATCTAATGTTTGCAATCCATCGAAAATCATCCATTTCGATCACATACAAGAATGTCTCGTACATTATTTAATTTGGACAAACAACTCATTTTATAATATATTACTATTAATTACTAATTGGAAACTTTATTTGAACTACGGCTTCAATTAAAATGTCATGGATTTCAGTATTCAGATTTTCGTGTCCTACGGATGAGACTGACTGGGCCAATAATCGATTACTCTCTTTTTCCTCCGTTCATTCGAAATAAATGTTAGGAAAGCTTTGCAGAGAATGGAAAAGAAGTTGCACGCAACCTTTCCTTTCGTTTACTGGGTATCGCTGCTCGCCACAGTACACAAGCATTAAAACGAAAAGGAAAACATAGGTCACGAAACGTGGAGAATTTCAGCTAGTAAATTTCTCGTAAGGACAAGCGTGCCATCGGAGGAGTAATAAATATAATACGACCGCTTGTAGAAGATTTTTACGGTGTTGTCATCACATTATGTCTGTTGTTCAAAAATGGCATTCACCCACAGTTCTGTTGAGACCTTCATAAGCGATGAAAATTGACCATTATATTACTGCTGTGAATTGAGATGTAAATAATTTTTGTGTATGCTATTAATAAATTTTTTGTATGCTAAATTAATAAACATTTTGTATTCTAAATTAATAAACATTTTGTATGCTAAAATAACAATATATTACTGCATTATATCATTATACTCGAAACTCTTTTTTTCTGAGGAATAATCTGAAACAATACAATATCTCACCCTAAGCAATAGTGTCCTCAAACTGTACAGTATTGGAGTGTATAGTAGTGAGATAATGAATTTCCTATAAAAGTATAAATTATTATTCAAGAACTCATCGCACTGCTACAGGATTTTTAATAGAACACACTGACATATCAGATTTATCCATTTAGTGAAAAAGTTATACGTGTAAATATTTCCCCAACCATTTTAGAGCCATTTTTTTTGCATCTCAAATATATTTGGAATTTATTTAATATTGTAATTTTAGGTAGTGGTAGTCATTTATTTATTTCATCATTTTCTGCTGGACTATGATGTTAATGTAGATTACGAAAATATAACAACTTTCTTGATCAACTTATCCATATCCAATTTCTTCTGCTTGAAATATTGAAAGGTAGATTATTATGAAGAACGTGAGGTACTGTTGCCATCTATAAATGAATTAAACCTCTGTTTTGTCATGGTGAGACATTTATAAGTCTTAGAGCTGCTCTCGATGTCATGGCCGTCAAATTCTGGAATTTTCCTGCAATTTCCGGTCTTCGGAGAGATGATGACGGCCGTACCGCTGAAAACATGTTTCGAGACATAATGTTACCATAGCAAAATACGTAAGTTTCATTCGTTTATATTGTTTATTGCCAAAATCGTGAATACATGATAATATGTGAAAATAATCTTCCCTACTTTTCAGTCAGAAAGACCACCCAATTCTCGTAAACTATGTTATTGTGTAAGTAAAAACATGTTCTGGACAAAGTTGCACTAGATAAACATATCTAATGAGTCAATGATAATAAGAAAGTGAATATTTTATTCCATTTGTCATGAATGACGTTTACAAAAGGGTTGACGAGGTGTTTATATAAAAGAGATGAAACTCTTACTGTGAAGCGTGCAAATTTTATCTCATGTATCTCTGAATGCATACTTATGGATTTTTGATTGAGAGCAGTTCCGGCGATTTCACATGTCTTAAACGGTGGTGTTGTGGTATGAAAATACGACCAATAATAGGATCATTTCCGATCTGTGCTTATTAAAAAAACCGTATATAGTATATTACGAAGAATACTGAATTGCTTACAATAGATGAGTGTCAAAGTTGAAGTTTTCCACAGCAAAAAAAAAAGAATGTTTCGTATCTTCTATTTTTTGTATGTGTCTATATTGCATAATTATGAGACCAAGTGAAGAAATCATAAATTATCTCCTTGAACTGTACAACGGAAAAATTACTCACGAATGTTGCTGGCGGTAGTGGTAATAAGATGACTCTGTGTTACTATAGTGGTTTTATTGTTAATTATTTACTGAGAAAAACTCCGTTCATATTTTTTACGAGTTTTGTTAAGGAGGATGAATACATTCATTATACAAATATACTAGCATACCACACCACACTTCACTTCACTGCACTGCACTGCACTACACCATACCACACTACACCACACTACACCATACCATACCAAACCATACCATACCATGCCATGCCACAGTGGCGAATCTATTGGGGGAGAGGAGAGGATAAGGGGGCTACCCCCCCCCCCCCAATTGGATCTGAACTCTTAACAGATAAAATTAGAGTTGATAATTGTTTACTTTGTAAAAAAGTTACCAGAATACCAATTGTTATTCATTATAGTTGTTACTGTTATTAATAATACCAGATTGTTAATTATTTATTTGATGCATTTGGTTTAAAGATAATGTTAACAAAATTTTTGTTAAATCATAATTTTTAACCAAAAATGCTCCCCGTTTGCCCCCCACCTCTTGATTCCGGTGTAGATCCGCCACTGCCATACCGTACCGTACCATACCATTCAATATAGGTGCTGTGATGAGATAACGAGAATTTATTTCACCTCAACTTTTTTGATCTTGTAAATGGTGCGTTGCATTATCCCAAACCCATATATTCCATTTTTGCTCCGTATTCTCCGTTCTCCACAACCATCATGATTACTCCGAGCACTTCACTCTTATAGAACACCTTCCCTCTTTCGCCTGCAATCCGGAACTCCCTTGACGCCGCAGGACAAAGCCCTAATAGGATCAACGGCGTTGGCATCGTGGGTGGACGATGCTCTCACGGACCTTACCCACTTCTGCTCATCCGCCTGACGCGAGCGCCCCGCCAGCGGTGGCTGCTCCGCTCGACTGTTGACCACTCGACCCATTACCCACGGCGGAGAGGCCAGGCCACGATCCGAGTAATGGAATTCCAAGCAGCAGACGAACGTTGGCTTTGTGTTGACCATGAGACAAACGCAACGAGGCCTTGCAGAATGGACGTCGACGAGGTTATCCAGGGTTCGAAAATTGTGCCCTAGTTTCGTTCGCATGCAACAAGAAATAGGTTCAGTATTTCTTCGACGCATTGTTATCTAAGAAATTTTTCAAAATATGAACTTTTCTTGCCGGATCAAAATGAAATGTGTAATTTCTATGGAAAGTTTACTGATATAGTTGTAATTAAAAGTTTTCTTGTGAGTGTTTTATTTTTTTATGTAACATAAAGTAATCCGTATATGATTTCAAGAAATCTAACCAGTAAAAGTGGAGTAATTTATAAGTCCATTTAATGGAAATCTAAGGAAATTGTCTTTTGTACTAGCTACTGAATTTGTTTTTTAAAAATTATAGGCAAGTGAGATTTCGAACTCACCGTGACTGTAAATTGGTCCAGGTATTAATTGTGAACATGACCTAAGATGAACGAGTTTGGTTAATTTTGATTTTATATTTTTAACCCAACTTGTAAAAGTAGTGGAAATTGCGTATTGTGCTTATATTACAATATTGTGTGGCTGGTGCCATAACTCGGTACTGTCTTTAACTCTTTGCAATACACTTCATACCTGAGAAGAGAAGATTTTTTTCCGTTAAGTTGAATGAAAATAGGACACAGGACCGAGATTCGAATACGGGACCCTTCAGCTTAGTGCACTGATGCTGAAGGTNTTAAGGGGGGAAAACATAAACGCACAGAAATCTTATGTGTGGTTCACCGCAATTTAAGAGATTTCTGCACGCATTCTCAATGGCCAAGTGAAAATTACGACGGACCGGCACTCGAACCCGGGAGAACCTGCTCTGGCCGCAGGTGTGCTGTCCGCTGCACCACCCACCTCGAGTCCTCACGTCCGTTCGCAACAGGTCGAGTGGATGTTACGTGCGGGCTTGAGAGTCGAGGTGGGTGGTGCAGCGGACAGCACACCTGCGGCCAGAGCAGGTTCTCCCGGGTTCGAGTGCCGGTCCGTCGTAATTTTCACTTGGCCATTGAGAATGCGTGCAGAAATCTCTTAAATTGCGGTGAACCACACATAAGATTTCTGTGCGTTTATGTTTTCCCCCCTTAAGCAACGTTTTGAAGTTTAAGGGTGCGAATGAGAGTGGTTTAGAATTAATATCCCCGAGACAGAAGTGTCCTTTGGTGGGTTATAGAGTGAACACACGACACGAGTTTCAGGGAGTGTAATCTAGATGAGTGTGTAGTGAAGGATGAGTGTGTAGTGAAGAACAGGGCAGGTCTGGACCAGGAAATTGAAAAGTATCTAGAGTGAGGGATGAAGATGGAGTGTGAGAGGAATTCTCATGAGATCCACGTAGAGTCTTCACGAGATATAGACCCGAGAGATTGATTTCATTTCGGCAACAGAGATTGACCGTGAGAGTAGGGAGAGGATCGAATCTATCTTGAGACAAGGATTCTTTTCGAAAGTTCTGTACTACTAGTGAGTCTCTACCTAAGTGTCTATAAGATAGAAAAAAATGACCACTAACATGAAGCACATTATACAAGGCAGGATTAATGATGTACGTTCAAAATGAGTGGTTAAGGTAGTATGAGTGTGCTAGGCACTAGTCAAGTTCATAAATTTGAATTTATCGAACTTTGAATTCAATTTATATTAAAATGATCATTTTAAGAGTCATTCCTGAATTATGGTGTATTAGAAACTGACAATAATTAATTCTCCAGTTAAATTGAAACCATGTATTTTAGAAATGATTTTTAATTTTACTGGACAGATTCTGTTGACGCGTCAATAAACAATTACATGGTGTCATTATGTGGAGGTGAAGAAATTAATTGTAATAAAAGAAACACGTTCACTGTTATTGAAGTATGAAGATGCAAAAAATGTAAAATGAGTGCAGTTCTCTATTGTGAAACACATATTTCCCGGAACAGCGAAAAACAGCTTAAACGTTGTGGCAAAATAACAGCTGAAATTCTAGATGCCGGAATCCTGGTGTGGTGACAGATAAGAGAACGAACTTCCTGCGTCACTGGTAAAACAACTCACAGCAACTCATTTATCGGATTTCTGTTATGACATTTCCTACAGAAGGATTTCGGAGCATTATAAAGATTTGTGTATCTCTGAATATGAAATTTATTTGGCTTCCCAAGTTGTAACATTAGTTTTCAAACATTTATGAAAACTAAATTATATCATTTTGAGAAAGTATATTTTGTCATTTCAGTTGGAAGACTGGGATTTAGGGCTTCAAAATTGTGGAGAAACTCTAATGAAACATGTTTCTCCTTTATTGTAGACAATAATTTTAATGTGTGTGTCTTTTGCTCTGATTTTGACGCTTGAATGAATAAAGTGCACTACCTTAAGATAACATGATAACTAGATTTATTGCATTTCATACCATCCGGGTTTTGCGTTTGAATAAATTTATTTTTTCCAATAATTATTTGTTTCTATTAACGCTCTGTTACATTTGAACAGTGTTATACAAAAGAATTATTAATCAGTTTATGAATTTCGTGTGCAACTGTACCTTTGTAGCTGGTCTCCACATGGGTAGTGGCGTTGAAAAGTGCTATCGTAGACACAAGCGGATGATGCGTCGTAGGTGGATAAAACCCATACTGCTAGCAGAGCCAGATAGCTTAATCCTACACAGCTCTTTGAGCGCTCGTCAGTTCCCACAGGGTTCTGTAGTTTCCCACGTTGGACTTGTCTTATAAATTGTGTATGGTACTTCTTCTTTTTCACATTCTCCAGACCTGTATTTCTCTTTTCCACAGAAATATTGTAGTTTTATGATCTAATATTCATGATAATCATCTTTCATTCTGAATTGTTATCACAAACTAGTCGAATAATTGATAAATATATATTTAAAAACGATTATACAGTTATTGGTCGTATAAAAGTTACAACTCTATGATAAGCAATGAAAATAAAAATGCACATTTCCTTTCAACTTAGTTCTACATTAATTAATTTGGCAGATAATACACACAATTACTTAGAAAAAGTAATAGTGGGGGCAAATTACCTGAGTATGTCATAGATTATCTAGCAGAATATTTTGAGTGTGATTTTTATGCCTTCCATTTAAGTGTCAGCTGACACGATATGTTTCTTACACGTTTCACAAGATTTCGTTTCATGTTAAAATATCTTTCAATCTTTAATTAATAGTAATTTATTAGAAAATAATTTTAATTTATGAACAGAAATTGTATGTAACACATTCTTGAGAAGGTAATACGGTCATCGTGGATACACGTGCAATGTAATTACGATTACCCAATCTAGTCCACGATTAATGCATTGTTTTCTGCAGGGTACTTGGGTTGTCCCTTTATACTTGGGTTGTCCCTTTCTTTTGTTTTAGGAAGAAAAGCATGTTATTTTGAATAGTTATTAAGTAGCTTTTATTTGCTTTACATATTACTATGTACGTTTGTGTATACTTAAAAAATATTTACAACCACTTCCATGTTTCCGATCGTGCAGAAAGTTCACAGATATCTATATGACAATATACTATGATTATGGTACCATTTCATGAAAAACGCCTTGCAATTATGCCTTCACAAATTTATTCAGATATGAGTTAAACGGATCGATTTTACAACAAATAGCGCCAAACTGTTTGATTTTTTATATTAACTTCAATTGTTACATGTTTATAAGAAAATAAATCTCGCTGTACGTTGTTCAGCGTGACTACTACCTTCTGATAATGAGTTAAAATTGAAGTTCGAGATTAGGAACCTGATGCCGTCGCAGGAGTTGTTGTTTTGAATTACTTTGGATAAGAGTTTAAGAATAAAAATTTGAAAATAAATTAGTAATTTAAAAAATAAGAAACCCGCTTTTGTTGGTAATGCACTGAAAAATTTAAAAAATGAATTTTAGTAAGCTTTTTCCGATTGATTAAAAACTCCATCGTACGAACGTTAGCTCATACTTCGGGATTAAGTATATTTTGTTCTTTGCATAAATAAAAGTGTGGGGCGCATTCTAATATGTCTGGCTTACAGGAGGCTACACGTACCAGCAGTGGACTAATGTGAGTTCAACGGATTCATTTTACAACAGTTGGCACCGCATGCTTTTATTTATGCATAGAATGAAATTTACTTAATCCCGAAGTATGAGCAAACGTTCATATGATGGGAATTTTAATCAATCGGAAAAATCGTATATATAAATTTCTTTTTTACTTTTTACTGCATTACTAATGAAAGAGATTTTATTTTAGTTATTTAAAGTATTAATTTACACTAAAAATAAATCATAGTCTTCGTCGGGCTTGAAAAATTGAAAAAGGGAATATTGATAAATATTTTTTATTCTCATGTTGAAATTAAATCCGAGACCCCAACGTACTATCCTCCACGTCATTAACTTAGATCCTTTCCTGAATATTTTGCCTCATCCGTAATGTTTTCTTTTCATGTTGGACTGTATATAGTTCAAAAGTATATTATCGTGAGCCAACATTTTAAACCATCAACGGTAGGCAGCGTTTGTTTCCTCTGTTTCTCGATGGCAAACCCACTTCTCCGTCCAGCCTTCCTCACATCGCTCGTCCCTCTCCGCCGCAGGCCGTCAGCGGCTTGCGGTGGCCGAGAAGCCCGTCATCCGATAATCCCCTGCAGAGCTCCCTTATCACGCTCCGCCGCTACCGCCTCGACCCCTCTCCCGCTCCCTCGCTTGGCAGTGAAGTGCCCCCTCGCGATCATCTCACCATGCTCCCCGAACGCTCCGGAGGCTTATGGCCCAAATTACGCGTATGGAAAATACGTCCCACGTCATATCGGATTATTTGTAAATTGCGCACAACCAAATGGTGAGGTTTATTTCGGAACTGTCCGATGAATATTTAACTCGGGGTTGAAACATACCGACACCATTGTGACGTCTTGAAAACTACCACAGCGTACTAGCTAAAAATCATGGCGCAATCTTAAAATTATTGTACAGTGGAACCTCAGTAACTCTACAGTTCATTCAAGTATTTTCTAATTAAACAATTCTATTAATAACCGAGATTTCACTGTACTTGAATTCAACAAAAGTACTTCGGGTATATACGACTGATTTATATTTAATTGTAATAATATTAGGTGAATCAAAAATATATGGAATTAATTAGGCTGAAACACTTATAATAAAAATCCGTTTACCCCATGTAAACGTAGTGTGATATTCTACTTATACCTTTTTCATATGATTATACATGTACAGATCAATTTATACGAAAAAAATTGTAGAGGAAACTTGAACTATTTACCGAGGTAAACTTGTTTTGTTTCCTTGCATGATATTTTAAAGAATAAAAGGTTTTAATTTTTTTGTTCCAGGAATTTTTATTATTTCCAAAATAAATCCCAGGTATTTTGTTACACGGGAGGATTCAGTGAGAACGGGGTCAAAATGATGAGAGGTATATGTAAAACAATAAAAGCAAGGAGATTCTCTACAGAAAAGTTCGAACAGTTATTAAAATTAATTCAATAAGGAAGTTCGCCTCAAATATTTTATAAATGGATAAATGTATCGAAGTTTTCTCGACGATAAGTTATGGCATGTGGTTCATCATTTGACGTATTAATACAAAGTTCCACTTCAAAGAACTATAAAAAAGTGAATACGAAAGCTACCTATGACTAATGATTAGCGTCATGTCACGGTGTACCACGGCGGAGAAAATTTCTTTACAGGAATCCTCTAATAAATGGGAGTTTAAGTACTGAAAAGCATCCTCGTCAATGTTCTTGATTAATTTGTTCTCAACGAAACTAAATGTTGTCTCTACGATCAGAATATTGCCGCTTTGTTACAGAAAGTCGTTGATCAAAGGACACTGGAATAATAAAAACACTTTTGCTTCTCCCGAAAATTTCGATGTTTGTTGAGGGAGTATATTAAAAGCCAGTTATAGATATGGAATATTGATGGTTATTCAAATTTACGATAATTGTGTTTGCATGAATAGAAAGCGATTAAGAAAAAATTCAATGTAGCTTTTCAATGAAATTAAATTATATGTCCATCAAATGAAAACGAATCATTAATTAATTTGAAATCTAACATATGAATCTGTGTTGAAACGATTAAGTGTAATTAAATATTTATCATTCGACATTATTTTGCCAATGCACGATATTTATTGTCATTTTTCTTGACACAATATTTCGATCCTAGATTAAAAATTGACGCTTATTGTATGATTAAGTGTAATCTCCTCCTTGTTGGTTACACTTTTATTGTATTTTAAATAGTGACGTAGCTAAAACCAGAAAAACATTTCACAATGTTTTAACTATACTAATGTAAGAAATGGAACATTCAAAGTTCATTGAAAAGTTTAATGAATCAATAAAGGACACATGTGTTCTAAAAAAGATCCCTAACAATATGGAGTGAACGAAATGAACTCAGCTAGATTGTCGGGATTTGTATCTATATGGATCTATTTATTCCTCGAAACTACATAATAAATAACTAAATATACTTTTTTAGTCATCACTCGAGAGTCTAGTCCGATATATTATTATAATAATTTTTTTAGGTGTAATAAACGTTCCGAAACCAATAAATCAATAAAACAAAATAAAAATACCCTAACTCGTTTATTTGGGTAATAAAATTTGTCAAAAAATATTTTATACCAGTCCGATACATCATATTTACTTTTCTTGTTAATTTATTTTTCTTTATATTCTTTTTACTCGCTTTGTTCAATCGTATTTAAGCTTCGCCCTGTCCGAAGCTCCCCCCTCGTAAGCTTACTGGTGGGTTTTAACCCCTGATGCTCTTTGGGTCTTCGCACCAGTCAGGTTCCCAATCATAAACAAAATCGTGTCGTCTGTAATCGCAGTCTAATGCTTGTAGTGAAAACTCAGATTATTCCCTATTTTTAATGTGACGTCGTAGGCAGGTATAATAATATTTTGATTTTGCATACCATTGAGCCAAGGCACAATGTTTGCAAATTACAGTGTTATTACAATTGTAATTAATTTTTTTACAATTATAAACAATTTTATATTATAATTTGAACTATACATAAACAATATGAGGTTCTTGCCGTTTTATTATATTGATTCAGTGGCGTTTCTCAGATTATATGGGATTCCCTTCCACAAAACCACACGAGAAATAATTTGTTCCATTTGTATAGTTTGAGAAATAAGCTTCTCCGCGTCCCGGATTTTGTAAATTTATTAATAAATCCACATTCCGTATGTCTTCATGCCTAACTGACGGACTAAGACTAGGGTGGTTCTTAGAAAATCAACTTTTGAAATTTGGGTAGGTTACCCTCCCAATCTGTTTTGTGTCTTAAAATAAGATTTATACTAGGCTTTAAAGCCTCAAAATTTCAAGATTTTACAGCTTGGTAACAATCTCCAAACTATATTTTTAATACTTGAAATATAGATGGAAGTTTTATTTTAAGCCATTCGCAGTTTGTAACTGCTTTTTTGACAAAGTTATTTATTTATTTAAAACAAAATGTGAGGGTGCCCGCACAAATGTCAAAAGTTGATTAAAAAAACATTTTTTTACTTTATTTTACGGGTGCACCATATGAAATCAGTGGAAGCGTGATTCTGGCCTTGTTACCTCCCTAAGAACACCCATTTCCATCCCTACCAATCCGCAAAGTTATCTTCAAGGTTCATAGGGGGACTGTCCATATTAAGAGTAATCAACCAATTCGACATCGCTTTTGATAATATCGTATGAAGAATGACACTTGTGTAATTGTTGTTTGTATTTGAATAGTGCATTAGAGGAAATAAAAAATGATTGACTGTCCCCAGAGAATTGTGAATAAATTAATGAAAAAATGTTTGTTTCAAGCAAGCAAGAATTTACAGTATATATTTGTAAATCAATGTAATAAATATAATAAACGTAAAAAACTAACAAAATTGTGTTCCAATTTTACTCGTACTACTTCTTTAAGATATTAACTTACATTCGTACAACTGATTCAATTATCCCTACATCATTTCTAAAAAGTAATTGAGGTTATGTATCCAATTTATTGTCGGTTTATTGTAATTTTTTTCCCCGAGAATTTCTAAGTTTGGTTACAAATTTAACAATAGTTCTATGACGATATTTCTGTAAGTAAGGCGAATATAATAAGAGTAAGACGGGGTTAAAAGATCCACTAGTAAAGAGACCCACTATATCTATCTTAGAAACTAAGTTCATGAAACTAGTAAGTGACAAGTTTATTAAGGGGAAAGGAGAGAGAAACGCATTCTGCCTCCCGCAGACAGTTCTCGACCGCCGGCGGGACTGTGCGTCACACTATGGAAAAAAATACTACTATTTCTTTTTAGCCTCACAGTTCTGTTCGTAGGATTACGAAGCATAATTATCATAGTATATGGCTGGTGATATTATGTTTCACGTAGCGTTATTGTTTTTTGTACCGTGTAAAGAACTTCATATATAAAATAACATTGGAGTTAAAAGGGCCAACGACAACGGGTTGAAAGGATAGGGTTTGTGTCCCTAGTGGAGTTACTTGTTGCAATACTGCTATATTTTTTAGATTAGTCACAAGTAAGATTCATTGTCTTTTTTAACTTCCAAACTTTAATCATGATTAAGTTTCCACACATTTAACATCATTTTTAATAAAAAATAAACCAAGGATTTGTAATTAAGGATAGAATATTGTGCCTTACTTTTAAGACAAATTATCTGAAATAACAATCGCTGCTGATAATACACTCATATTTGGAAAAAAAGTATGTGTAACAGATTATTTCCTAACATAAATTGTGAATTTGTCGGAGGGTTTGTGTTATTCAACTGCGAAAAATATCTGCTCATTGTTACATCATTTTACAAGGTTCACTTTCCGCATGACATTTATTTTTTTATAGAAAGAGATTGTAAGTTTTTTTCGATGGAAGTTTCGTGCTCTGATACCCTGTATATTTTGGTAAATTTCCCTGTTGACTTAACTGTTGTATGGGGTGTAATACCGTTTCTCCGAGAAAATATTTTACCTTTTTTAGTATTTTCTTACAATCTTTGGGTAAAGTATCGAGAAAAAACTATTCACATAGTATAAAATCCAGCATAAATTTTACAAGTGACTTTAATTAATCAGCCTCTATTAGTAAGACATTATAACAAATATTATTACTTCTTTCAAGGAAAAACCATTTCAAGTCACAACAGAATCTATTCGAACTGTTCTGTTCGTATTATTTTATAATGTGAGAATTCTTAGAACGCATTAATTATTCCTGGCAGATTGGTTTTCAATAATTTACAATAACTATCATTCATTTAGGTCTCATTTTCTGATTCATTACGTGTCTTCAGCGATGTATCTCAGATTTTAAATATCCCTAATAAATCAGATTATGGAGTTACATCGCATATGCCATACTTAAGATTGCTCTGTCGAATGATTCGAGATTCATATTAATGATTGTATTCAAAATATTAAAGAAACTTTTTTCTATTTAAATTACTTTTAAATTAGTTTTATTAACTAATAAAGACAATCGAATTTGTATCAAAAACGTTATTTATGAAGAAATATTATATAACCTATGATCTCGCTTGACTCCATTCGTAAGCAGTATGGCCTGACATCAACGTGTATGCCTATGACGTAGATGGGGATGGCGGATAGGACGACAATCGCGAAGGAAGTTCGAAATGTCATTTCGGTGAATTCTATAAAAAAGTTTCGTTTTTGACAACGGGTAAACAAATTGATCCATTTAAAAGATTCAGAATTTCTTTATCTTAAGATTATGAAGGACTTCAATGACCTAGACGTTGCTGAACCCTAAAGCCACAATTAAAAAAAGAAGTATTCATTCAAATATGTACTAGTAAAGACCTATTGCTTACATGGCTCGGTGGATATGTTATAAGGTATGATCAATAGCAAAAATCGATACAAGCATCCATAAATAAATAAAAAAATAAATTGTCAAAAAGGCAGTTACAAGAGCGTATGACCACGTGGAGGACAATATATACAAAGGTAAGACATTTAAAAGTTTTTATTTTCTGTCTGCAAAACTCCGTTAAGGATAAAACGCAAACTCCTCATCCATCTTATGAATTAATTTACAGTTTCCACAGTGGTCGGTGGCTCCGTGCAGTGCAATATGCGCATTAAGGGATGGGGTACGAGCAATGACGTAGTTGGTGGTTGGCACAAATCGGTAGTGGTGACCCACGCCATGTTGGCAGCTACCCCTTATATCGTAATTCACTACTCGTATGCTTGCCATCACACTTTTCTCCCCCTCTAAATGATATACAGGATTACTGTTACGAAACCACATGTGTTGCAGCTGACATTTACCCGTACATTTAGTTCGTGGGACAGTTATTGTGTCTGAGTTGATCAATAGGAGACATCCATTTCAGAAATGCTGAATTATCACATTATTATGTGAATATTTTAAACTCTTATGACATTATTTATTGACAACACTTTCGTTCACAATCTTTGCTACACTTTTAACATTTTAACAAGATGCAAATTTAATTTTCCATCTCATTATCGTGACTGCAATTTTTTATCTTCAGGTGTAGTGTACCGTTTACACATGATTGTATGCGTGTACGTACATTCACTTGGCGACGACCGAAACGGCGGTAGAAACGTCGGGAATGAAAATTAAATTTACATCTACTTAAAAGCTCGAATATGAAATTATATTATTTCCTAATTTATAAGAAATGTATTGAAAGACTTCCGAAATTTCTCTTTAATCCGAAATATTTCTAAAAACACATTAGTCGCATTAGCATCATACTTTACGTTTTTCAATGCGACATGATACGACTTTCCGTATTTTTAAGTTTGGTTCTCTTAAATAGATAATATTATTTTAAATAAGTTATTTGACAAAATTAACATATTTTTAAAATATTAATAAAAATCTGTTTGACATCTTAATTAAATTTTTCTTTTACCAAAAAAGAATTTTTAGTTTTGCGACCAAAGTTTTTATTTAACGTATTCTGTCTTTGTAGCGTTCGTCGTAGGTCTTAGCATAATCTCTTCTTCGTAATCTACTTTACATAAAACCCACTAAAGTCCGTGGAATTATAATTTTCTCAGTAAAAAGGAAAGTTTGGGGAAATTGGCTTAATGTTAATTCAAGACTTGTAGAGATGCAAAGTTTTAGTTATTGACCTTCTTCTATGAACCATCCTATTCGGTTAAGGAGATGTACGCAATGTGAAGTTTGTTATCAAATAAAATACGAAAATCTTGTACAATCGCTGTATTGTTAATGATAGTTAATTTTGTGATTTCCCGGTAAAAATTTGCACTCGTTATATCTCTGTAACCAAAAGCTACAGATATTCATTTTTCAGTGGCTGGCAACCAATGAACGAAGCGGTCCCATGTTTTCTCCGCGAATAATAGCTGCCCCAAAAACTTTCACGTACGAAGCCTGTGCTTTGGTGCAGTGGGGATTTCGAGGTGTTTATCCAAGATAATACGGCTTTTAGTGAGGCGGTGACTGGCCTGTGTAGATTAGAGGAGCAAAAAGTTACGTTGCTCCCCGAATGCAGGAAAAAAATAGAATGGTGGAGGCGCAATGGGCCTCATTTGTTATTCGTAGCGAGCGCCTCATGTTGATGCGACTTTGGAGGGAACCACCTCTGGAGGGTAGCGAGTAGTTTTACTTGTGAAGTTACTCTATTACGTCATTCCCCATCGGATGAGGCGGTGAAAGGAAAAATGGAGCAAATCAATGTGATATCAATTTCAGAAACGAAGTTTTGTACTGAAAGGACAGTAAAAATTCCATATTATAGTATTTTAAATGTAATAATTCAAAATTGCTTTGTCATAAGTTTACTTAACTTGTGTTAAATAACGGCGAATAAAAATATTTAGGGTGTTTGAGGGCCTTAATTGAAATACATTTACTTTCCCTTCAAGGTTTATAGATTCAAGTAGATATTGTCAGCTTACAGGTCACACTTTTTCTTCAAAGATGTAACAGGTTAATGACACGAAAAGGCATTGTCCTCAATGGTGGATTGAAATCAGACATATCACTTAAGACACACATTTGACTTGCCAGTGAAATTTATGCTGCTAACTATGCGACTAACTGTAAGAGAATTATGATATACCCCACTAGTTATTCCGTCTAATTGATTTTACTATGAAGAATACATATACGACAATACAAAAAAATCCTTTCACCGCTTAATATTTCCTCTTTTTTTGCTGCAATTAAAAACCTGTGTTCACATTCAAATTTCAAAAATATGAAAGGTATGACCGACTAAAATTGTACGAAGTTATAAATCAATTATAATGTCCTTAATATTGGCTATTCGCAATATTTATTCATACTTTGTATATAAAGGTCATAAGAGGGATAAGTCCATTTTCTTAAATTTTAGAAGAGACGTTATTTTTCTAGCAAAAATAACTTTCTTCTGCTTGAAACCTTCGCCAAAGATAGAAATATGCGTTCTAATCTGTTGCTGCTGTCACTTTCGTGTCGTTCGATGCTATGCAGAAATTACATCCCCCCCCAGGGGATTTACATCTAGTAAGTACGTGTTTGGAAAACACGGGGCCCCGAGCTGAGTCTGGCATTACTTCCACTTACTTGTGCAAGGATCCTTCCTTTCTCTTTCCTGACGTCCCTTGGTCACCTCTTGTTGTTTTCGATCCCGACGCCATTGAGGCTAGGGTATCTTTCATTTTCCTCTTTCTTCTTCTTCTTCTTCTTCTTTTTCTCCTTCTTCTTTTTTTAATGTTTTAAGTAAAGTCTTGAGATATGTTGGGATTTGAGTTTGAGTTGTAATTCAGGAGGGTTTTTAGTGGGTGTGACTGAGTCATTCGGCGAGTCCCACACGCGGGGAAAGTCATGTTGGCTCTCCCTAGTGCGTAACTGCATTTTCCCTACCTGTACATGTTTTAAGGGCTCTAATGACCTCGATGTTGACGAGCCTAAAGCCCCACAAAAAAAAAAAATTACATCCGTAACCTATCTACATCTACTGGAATTCTCAGAAATCCCATGCTTTAGAATATAATGCTATAAATTTAACGTTTACTCTTAAATATACGACGACTCATTCCATCCTGACCCGGGTTTTTCTCCGTTTTTCCTTCGGGTAGAGGCGGATTTCTTATACAGGTTCTCTAGGATTTGTCTAGGGGCGTGTTTATTGTAACAATAAATCGTGAATTTAGTTTTATTTAAAAACTCTTATGATTTTTAAACACTATATTCAGAATAATCTATAGTTCGATAATAACTTGTACATGTAAATTTACAAACATATTTGCGTTAAATTACAAACATATTGACATTATATATGTATTATAACTCGCAGCTAACTTTTTATCTTATCTAGGAACTTTTGCTGAAATTTTTGAATCCGCCTCTGCCTTAGGGCCCTTGATCGGAATTGATGGGATGGTCCCTTGCTTGCTTCCGGAGAGTAAATTAGTTTATTGTCCTTCACGTGGTCATACGCAGTCTGTACTGTTTTTTGACAATAAATTTGTTATTATTATTATCATCTAAGATGGAAGAATAAAATCTGAATCATGCTTCTATGACGTCTCATTACTGGGATAGCAGTTAGTCTTATCTTTGACGAAGACTTAATATCGCTCTACATTTGTTTATTTTGCTAATGGACTGATCACGTTTGTAACCCGAGAAAGAAATGCAAAGATATTGTATGATTCAAAGCTTTGGTATTCATGGAATGTCATGGTATTCTTCATTTAGATAATAGTCGAACGGGTGGTGTAGTGGTTAACACCCCTGCGATCAAAGCAGGAGTCCCGGGTTCGATTCCCGGTTCGTCGCCATTTTCACCTGACCGAAAGCAATTCTTTCTTGACAAAATTGGCAATATAGAGGACATCCGTTATATGGAAACTTGGTATGTAAAAATGTATTCAGAGTTTAATCCACAAATTTAGCTACAAAATAATGACATTAATTCAGAGGATTACTCGAGTTTTTACGCTTCTTTAAAAATATAACTATGAATTGAAACAAAATTATGCTTATTAGTTGCTCATAACCAAGTGATCTTTTATTATTATGTTTAATGGAAAAATCGTATTTACTGATATTCGTGGTGTATTGTTTCAGGTAGGGAGACAACCACTCCAAAATGATGTATTTACACCAATTTTTTTACACCGACATAATTTGATTAAGGTAAGTGGAGTTATACCTAGAAGTAGTTTAATCTGATTTAGTTAAACTCTTCAAATCTTTCACCATTTACTCCTTCTCTGTAAAATATAACTTACTGTGTTTGCATACCCCTTACGTTACAGAGCTTAAAATGTTTATATTATAAACAATAGAGTAATGGCGATATTGCTCAACAAGCGAATATTGAATTTAGTATTCTACAAATTCTCGTAATTACTTTTTTAGAGCGAGTTACTTAAAACCATCCAATTTTGCCCCCTTTAAGTAATGAACAACGGTATCCTAAAACTAACTAGAAGAAAACGTAACACGTACTTTTATATTGAATTACTAGTTAACTATTTTATTAATTGCTACCACTAACTTCATCTAAAAGTCATAAGATCATTACCATTTAAGCGACTTTCCAAATAACGTTTTATTATTTTACATCTCGGAGCTCGCCAAGAGTAATCTGAGAGATTACAATCTACTGAGAAATTAATTAACAATCCACAAAAATAAACGGCTCTCAAGTTAAAGACTAAAACCACTTAAAGAACGCTTTCTATTGATTTCAGTTACTGTGTTTCACTGTCCGGAGTTTTTATTTCAGAACTTCTCACTGAGAGTCAACAAAAAGGGTAATTTCTTATTTCTGTAAAAATCGAGATGTGCGTGTTCTGCCAAAAATATTATAATTTAGCTCTTTGAATTATTAAAAAAATATTCTGAAATATACAATCAATTGAACTCGTCTATTGATTGAGTAATGTAATCAAGATAATACCCTATGGAACTCGCTATCGAATAATTAAGTGCTGCGGAGTTACAATCAGATCAGTAATTCGGATTTATTCGTTTCACTGAAATTAGTCTCCTCGGTGCTCTTCGCGAAATTGCTGATAATTAACTATAAAGCTTGAGAGATTCTTGAAAAGAAAATACTGAATTCGATATGAAAATATTCTTTATACAATCTCATGACAATATCCTTGGATTATATTTACTTCGTTCCCAAGTTGGGAACAATATAATGTATAATTTATTGCATACTATTATTGATTTGCAATCGAAACGAAATTGATTAATTTTGGAAACGAAATAGTATGACATGATCATCTATGTAAATATTAAAGTGTACGTTGAGAATTTTGTCTCTAATCATGGATTCAGAACCTAGTAATCATATTTACATAATTTGACTCTCACATTTCCATTGTATATTGAATATAATCATTAGAAAAGTTATTGAAAGTTCATCACGGTTTTGTTTAAAACTGACCTAGGGACTGATGTTTGTGTTCTAACTGGGTCAATGAAATTTTAGCAATGTATATTCGAATATTGTTTTCATGTACCGTTATTAGACCTGGCACCATACCCTATTTACAAAGGCGACCTAACATGAAATGCTCTAGGAATATTCAACCGAGTGCGGAACTCGTGCCGAGCGATTGCACTAAGGTAGGAGTATCGCCTAAAGTTAGTCGAATTGTTGAGAAGTATAATATTGTTCTTCATTTTTATACGAATAGTTTTTTGACTTGAAATGTTATAAATTGAATTGTGATAAGGAAACATGAAAAAATACGGAAATGTCGATCGATAGTGTAATATTTACTATATTTAGGAACTCGCATGATGCTTGAAGTACACAATAGCATGGCCGAACGAAACGGTCTCGCGATTCACGTATCACATCTCGAGAAAAATTAAAAATATCTTCTTGAAAATTTCGGTGACATTTAGATAAAAGTTATGGAAAAGTACAACACAAAATGTCTTACGGTTCTGATACATTCGTGATTTCAAAATTAGTTCATTAAAAAAAAAATTCTTCATAAGAAACATATTCCACAATTAAAATATTACTGTTATTTCGTTCAAATGGTCGATGAACGATTTTTTAATAGTTGAAATGAAGACAAACCCACGTAATATTGTTTATTTATGCAGATTTCCGACATTTTAGTGATTTAATTCCATTTACGCTAGTAGTTCCCTTAAAACAGATCTCTTAATATAATTCTCGGAAATGAATGTTCTTAAATGTATCATATCTATTCTAGCATGAGCAGTTATCCCATGTAACTACATAACAAAGGGTTTTAGCACTATGCTCTCACGAATTTTTTGTAATTTATTGGGTATTTTGGGGCATTGTAATACGAATATAGTAATACATCGGTTCTTTTGGCTTTAGTTATTACCTGGTTTGGTTTTCATCGATTTTTCCGCGAAACATTTGTGTCGTGTTTGGTCACTTGCTTCGGATTTCGATGTATTGCCGATGTGACCATGTTGATTTTGCGAAAACAAAGTGTGTAAACTTGTTTAATGATACTATTTTATCCCATTTTAGGCTGATCCTAAAGATTCGATAAATGCGAACCTCTTGGGTAGCTTTCTTGTGCGATTAATTATTCTAATGCTAGTTGTAGAGCCAAAAGACCGAGAAAGGGAAATGACTCCAGATAGTGTCTTGGATACTCTGCTTATCTAGCTGAAGTTCTTGTAGGTAAGAATTGTTAATGTTCGTTTATTCTTTTTCATTTAGTAATTATGTTCATTATATTATGTCTCAAATGTGTTTTTGATATGCATTTTGGTGCGTCTAAAACGAATTATTTGCATATTTTTTATCTATTAACAGGTTCGAGCAATCGACATTGGAGTGCCAATTTTTATGACTTTTTAAAATCTAGAATTCATCTTCAATTAAAATAATTTTTCGAATCAGCTTCTCTTGACATTCGTATTTTATTTTATTGTTCATTTGCTTTTAATTTTATTTCACTTAACTGACTCGTTTCACCACATTAAGCTCGTTGGATTTCACCACCAGACGGTTTTTTCTTCTTCGTTCTATTCATGATCCAAGCGTTACGTATCTCCCTTTCAAAAACAAACTGTGAGTCGTTATTAGTGAAAAAATTGTGATTAAGGACACTTTTCAGTCAATGGCTAGAAGGTGAGCTAATTTTTATTAAGTTTGAGTTCATTAAACGTCCTGAAAGATGTAACAAAATAGCGCGCGTGCCGTTGTATTATAATAACTTCAACGCTTACGTGAACACGCTGCCTGATGTAACCTTATTTGTGGTCACTTACAGCTGACTGCGGTAAACTAAAACAATTTACGTGAACTGTGCTGCCATTTAATTGATATCTGGAAGTTATGTGTTACCATTTAAAAACTATTATAAATGTAAATACTACTATTATAAATATTACGTTGTATACGAAAAGTGTGATTCCACACATTTTTGAACCATAGGATATACGCTGAGCAAAATTTTAACACAGTATGGGTATATTTAACACCTTAAAAATGTATAACAAAATGAGGTGCTTTTCGTTTTATTATAATGATATAAAATAATTGCCTCGATTGTCGTCAGTTTCGGAGTTCACCGATTAAATTCAGATGAAACAAGGGTAATAACACCTCCTTGATGCACACATATTAAAATGCACCTTTGATGAATTCAAATAACACATTAGTAGTTAAATTATCTCTGAACAGGTCCCGAAGGTGCCCAAGGGGTTCGCGGAGGATAGAGCTCCGCAATTACTTGACATCGACACTAGAAGGAGGAGAAGTGGTCAGCATCTCGCTCCGACCGGTTTGTCCCCACGATAGTTCTTGGTATTCATTGTACAGCAGGTTGGGTAGGCCTGGGTGTCAGTGTGAGGAAAAATCCTCACCTTACCGGCCTGTAACTCAGCGCTCTACCTACAGAGCCACGCTGACTTCAGAGAAAGTAGTTAATAATTACAAACGTTACATGCCTGAAATGTTACTCATATTTATAATTGTTGCATGTTATATTTGAAGAGCAACACTAATGGGAGTTTGAATTTACTCACTGACACACAGTATATATCTAATGCAATTTTACAACATTTTTGAGAGATTTCTGCTTTTTTGTGTACTATATACGTTTATATCATGTTTAATTGTTCTGTTGCGGTGTTACTTTTTGTTCTTATAATTCGTTTTCACCTGACGACGAATCCAGTCTCGAGTCAAACGTGGTGTATTGACTAAACGCGATTCTGTGATCTTCCAAGAAAAATCGTAAGTTATAATTTATTAATGTATCATTCATCAATCATTTCTTGACAAACCGAGAGACGAATGTTATTGCATATATTCAATTAATTCCCGAAAAGAAATTCAATTCACCAGACCAATTCAATCTTTCAGACAAGCCAGCGTTGACAATGAGAAATGATTTGATTTAAAGTTTCTATAGCGAATAACGCAGAACAATTTTCCACACTATTTCCATGGCGTACAAGCCACCATGTTAATTTCCATCGTCTGTGGGGAATTACGCACCATTTCATCAGCGTCTGCGGTGGCTACACAACTCCCAACAGAGGGTGAGAGTAGATGCAGAAGTAATGAGACGCAGCGAATAGGTATCGCGAAGCGTGAAACGAAACCGAGAACTTCAGCGCGGTCCATCATGATAATGAAATTGAGGGGAGACTGACGGGTAAATACGACTAGATAATATGAATAATATCTTGAAAGCTACCCAAGTACCCTTTATGCCCAAGTAATTTAATGGATTATTGTAATATTTTCTAGAATCTACTCGATGAAGAAGGTTGGATATTGTGATTTAGGGACTTTCTGACTGAGAAGTTGAGTTTGAGCTTAAATTATACATAAATCAAACTTATCTGTTTGGCGTGTTACATTGTTACACCATTGTTTAGCGTGTTTTCGTATGAAGATAAAACTGTAAAAAATAAGACTATAAACGTTTCGTTTCAATCCGTTCAGTAATTTTGCGTAATTAATTTTACAAACGTCCCTGTGTAAAAATCTGTGTTATTCTGCAACATTTCTTGTTACACAATATGAAGTATTGTTATGAATATTTGCGGCCATTTTAAAGAACTAACCGTTACGTAATGCTGTCAAATCAGAGATCGTAGCCGAAAAGTAAAATCTGTCGTGCTCTATAAATAACGTATGATATTTAATACGTTATTATTCAGTATTCTATACGGTAAGTATTGATAATGTTAATAATTTTTGAACGCGTGGTACAATTTGTATGGGTTGACACTGATTCTTTTCGGTTTTTTGAATTTCGGCCAAACGGAGGATCGAACCGTGCAGGGAGCGAGAACACTACTGAATAACACATTTGCTATATATTAATGGTGATTCAAGAAAGAATACTTGCACAGAAATCACACAGCGAGAAATGATGCAAGTTCAGTCCTGGTTTATGAAAATAACTGGAAGGACGTGGGTTCAATCTTCTTTCAGCTGAACTGGGTGAGGTTTTCAGCTGGGGGTTTCCTTCATCTACTCTATTAGGTACCTTATGTCGACTAGGTTGCTTTTTTACTAGGTATCTTAATTTCTCGGGCAATCCAATATCTCTCCCAATTCCTTCAGCCAAGTAAGGTTAGGTGGAAGGACAGGTTTGATGGAATTAACCTCGCCACACCCTAAAATAAGAGATGAAATAAATAAATAAATCAATAAATAATGAACTTGATATCGAGTTTAGTTGTCCAAGGTGAGCTGTAGTATGTGGGTGGTAACATCTCTTATCTAGAACTTAAATAATATCCAAGAAATAAAGAAAGTACTAATCCAAGAAAAAAGTAAACTTAGAAACAAATGAATAAATAATACTAAGTATGCAAGAAACACACTTACATTTTTCTTCCAAGCGAATTCAATTTGAATTTACGGTTGAATTTTACCGTTATTTCTTAAATTCCCGCGTAACCTTTCGCCAGAAAAGTAATATACGCCTGTTTAAAAATTCAATGGCCCCGCGCCGAGCAGTTTGCTTGCTGTGCGACGCCCCATAAAAACTTGGCGCTACAAAGATGCGTCCTGGTTGTGGCAAGTGGAGCGTTGCCTTGATCCCTCCTTGCATTGGTATGACAGCTGCTCCATTCGAGTGCATGGTCTTTCTGGGAGAAGTAATTTGAAGTGTAAGAGTCCTACGTTTATTGGAGTAGACGGATATTCAATGAGAAAAGGAAACCCATTTTATTGTACTAGTTGAGTCTGTGAGAATAATTCAGACGATCTTAAAGAAATGAAAAATATTAAGAGTTCAAATGTATCAAATCGCTGCCTTGCAAACTATGATTATACTACCGGGGTCCAGAACAAAGAATTTGAGACTCACTTTTTTATCACTTCAATTTTTTATTATAAATTTTAAAATGTTCTTCAATCAACATAATGTTTTTAAATAAATTAAAGACTTGTTATAGTTGGGAGAAACAATTTTACAAAACAACAATCTTTTTTATGATATTAAACATTACGCTTTATTTTGTATTCATAATAATAATAGTAACAATAATATTTATTAACTACAAATGAGCATATCTTGCCCTGTACCAGAATATGAGAATCCATATCCATACTGATATATAAATACGTTACGTGAAAGTATGTCTGTCTATTTGCTACTTAATCATGACTAAACCACTGAACTGATCGTGATTAAATTTGGCAAGGAAACAGTTAAGATGTTCAGGATGAACATAGGCTAACTTTTATTTTTTAAATGCGTGAAGAGAAAGAAAATGATTTTTACCAAATGTCGTTGAAATCGGGAAAAAAGAGAGGTATGTTCGCTTACGCCGCCTAAACGGTTAGACATAGACAATATTGTGGCAATATTGTTCACTTCAATGAGTTCTACAGAAAGCATATGTCTATCTACAAAGGTTTACCAATATTATCGAAAAAACATTATTAAAATAGAAATGTAAAAATACTTCAATTTATGAAAATAATTTAAGATGGAAAAAGTCAATTATCACTTAATTCAATAGTTTTCTTTTTTTTTTTTTTTTGCACTTAACAAAGATTATTCTTTAATTCGTAAAATTTGGACGAATGGTTTAGATTTTAAAAGAAGCGGAAATTCGACCTGCCCTACTCCGGGCGAATGGATTCATTGGTTTAACAAGTAAAAAAAAAAAATCCGGGTAACGCCCGGTAATCTAGTGTATTATAAAATATTCAAAAAATACATATAAAATAAAATTAAAATTGTAAAAATATGTGATTAAAACAATATTAATATTTTAAATATAAAAGCATGCTACGATGAAACGACAAAAAATTAAACTAATTTTAATACTTATGAATTGCATTGTTGACCCGGAAAATCAATATTTATTATTCATAATTATTACGACTATGAACCTGGACACTTGATTGCCCCTTCTAGTGCCCCTCATCTCACTGCTCTTCACTTCACATTTCCCGCTTTCTGACAGACGCTTTGCCTTCTTGTCTCTTCACTACCTTTTATCTACAGTACCTGCGTGTAAATGCAGAGCTCGAAATCTTTTCCACTTCTCATTTAATTCTATTTAATCGCCCGCGTCACTCGCTTGGATTTTTTTTTGTCCATAGACCCTGATTTGGATCTATGCCTCAGGATCTTTGCTTGCCGGCGAGATTCACTCAAAGACATCTACAACCGCGCGTTGTTATTGTTGTTCGCAAGGCAGTGTTTTCCTATGGGGTAAACTCGGGGTCGTTTTCTATTTTGAACCTGCTTATAAGAACACAAGATAAAAGCGCTTTATTAGGGGAATTGCAAAAGTAATATAATGGAACAGGTGAACATAACAGGTGAATATGTGTTAAATTTGGAGTCTCGTAGATCCTCGGGATCAGTGCGAGACCTCCTTCTCTGTTAATAGGCAGAACTTTGAACACGTGTTGTAATTTGACGTTGAAATTTGATGACCAATATCACTTTCTCAAAACCCCTTATAAACTGCTATACTCTATCTTGGTCTTGTGCTTTTACTCTATCTTGGTGTCATCTTATCTCCTCCTGGTGATGTTTCAGGACATGCATTCCTATAAAATTATGGTTGATATTAATGAGCTCTATCATCCCTACAATTATTTACGTGGAGATCTGGGTCATTCTGTGGACAGGAATTTTCCCCTATGTTTTATCGCAACTCTTTTATTTTTGGACAAAACATCCATTGACTCACATAGTTTCTGTTATCGGAAATTGTTTAGTTAGGTTGATTTAAAATTTATAAATTACAAAAGGAATTTCAAAGCTCCGAATTTAGCTGATCTGTGGTTTTGGTTTACGAGAATACGATCTGTGATATGTATCTGTTTTCATTTCGTAAATCAGTTGCATTCTCAGAATCATCAATATGTTGGCATCCTGTACACGCTTCTCGTTAGACATATAAACAAAATATTTGAATAATTATCTCTCTCAGAACGTAGCTAATTACTATGTATCGATTTGGCGATTACTTTGTGAGGTATAATGTGTGTTTTAAATTTACAACAATTGAATCTAGTACATTTTCGCTTGAGTTTGTTTTTAATCAAGATATTTTTGGTCAAAATTTTGGTTACGAAACAGTGCAATTAATGTACTCCAATATGATCCATACTTTATTTTTTGTGGGTCATAGAAAAATAAACAATGGAGTAAACATAATAAAAGAAACAGTAATCAATTGTGGATAATTGTAAAATTATATTAAGAAAATTTAAGGAGCAAAGAAAGGGAAAAACTTCACGTCCAACAACAGACGTCATTCTTTTCTTACTCCAATTCCCTTTGTCAGTAAAAAAAATTGTTTGCGCACCTCGACGTCTGTCATCTCAAGAAATGTGGTACTCATCTCCACTGCTATCCTACCTCATCCTACAGTTAAAATATTTTTCAACTATCTTTCACGACGTCGTCACATCAACCACTACGTGGAATTGTGAGGCGATTCAATATACTAATCAATTTCAACTTTAACTAAAATTTTTACTTCCTTTTAAGTAATATTTCTTTCTCATTGTGTTTGTTCTTCCATCTATATTCTATTTCATAACAATTTTCTTTTTTTTCCTCTTTATCTTGTTGATGTCGAATAGTTTGGCAAAAGAGCGCGTGCTCAAATCCAATAAAAATGGTGGAGGTACGTAATTTAGTTATAATTTTACGAAAGTAACGTTTGACCTGCTAAATGTACCTCCGATAATTGGATTATAAAAGGAATAACATGTAAGTTTGAAGATAATTGAATTATTGTAGAATAACGTGGGAGAAAACCATTTCTCGTAAAATCCTACTAAAGCTATCACAATAAGGGGCACTTGATCCACCTGAAATTAGATTGCCCACCTCTGATATAAAGTACTTTGTAGCTTCGTTATGTTTGACCTCTATATATGATTGGATAGAATGACTCAGCTGACTCACTTTGGATTGATGAAAGAAAATTCAGTCAGTTGGTGCACATTTATGGCGAGGAGAAGAAACAGATGTAGAAGTTCGAAATTAATTGGATAAAAAGGAAATAAAAAAGACATGCCATATTATACGAAATCAAATGGCCAATGATCAATAAATAAAAAATAAAATATTACTTGTAACTTTTGTTAGATCTTGCTCGTTATTTCTGTCAAACTGTCAAAAACTAATAATTACTAATTTAAAACTAAAGTGATACAAATTCATCAGTTATATATTTATGTATCTCTTGTGTACGAGAGAGATTGCAGTGAATTAACGAAATGCTATTGATCTAGTTCCCCCGTGTAAATATTTCACAAATACTTACAAAAGAGTACTGATCAGTGGGACCGCTGTATTGCGAAAGCAGTAAATGACCTTACATTGGTTATCCAGTTTTTCATTGTTAAGGTAAATAAACCTAATATATAAACTTAATAATAATAATCATAATTTACTATTTGACACAACAACGATTGGGGACTGTAAATAAAAAAAACGTTCTAAATGTCAAAAACATATTATTAAAGCAAACTGGTTAGTGATTAAACACCACATATGTTTAAGAAAAGTTACGGGAAAATAGTTATGGATTACTTGTTTGATGTTTCACCTAATGGTGCTTAAAAAAGTCTCTCCAAAAGAAAGCGTTCTGTTGAAAAGTTATACCGTAGAAACAGTGCCAAATAATAATAATAAATAAGAAACCTTTTTAAAAACAACTTTTTATTTAAACGAATAAAATAATTTAAGATTTTTATTAAAGTAATGCAATGTCAAATGTTAATACCTCCTTACATATTTCACATTAGTATATCATAATAAAAATAAAAGTGCTTACTATCTTTATCGCTGAAAATGATTTAATATTTTATGATGATTTTTTTTTTTATGAAGCTTGTCACGCGAAATGTTCATAAAAGTGGATACCAATTGATTTCATTGGACAGTGACGGGTTCGTAAATAAGTACTTGTCGAAGTGTATATTTTATTTACGATTCGCGCAACAAGCTTTTTGAAATGTGACATGTGATTAAAAAATCCAAGCCATGTGATTAAAACATCCAATTAATTACAAAAAACCGCCCCAAATACAACGGGTACCAAAAAGAATGTGTGTGCCACGCCTGATAGGCGTCATTTTGCCTCGCGTTACGAAAATGTGTTGAAAAAATTCTTAAAAAATATGTATCATTGTAACATTGATTTCCCCGAATGTTATTGTAATACTTTGTAGCATCGCAACGATGTTTGCTTACAACAGCGTTTGCGTTCTTAAGAACTTTTTTAGCGAAAAACTAACGTTATTCATTTACATGCCTCGCTTTGTACCACAATTTGAAATCAATTTGTCTCACAATTTTTAATCAATTTGAATCCTAAAAATATTATAAAAGAAATAGTACATAGTGATTACGATTCTTCCTATGTCCGGAAAATAATTCTGTAATGGTATCTATTTATTTGAATAATGATGCGAGAATAAAGGGTTATTAACAGAAATGTACCTTTCAGTATACATAGTACATATAGCGATCGCATCATGACGGTGGGTGTTGCAAAGTTATTTCACTGGTCTGCCAACTCTGGGATCAGCGGTTCAAACGCATTGATCCGGTTGAAATTATCACTGTAGACAAAATGAAAGTGTACAAAGTTACATCAGTGTATCCTTACCATTCGCTAAGTCCCATACATCTCTACATCTCATATCAGCAAGGTAACTTCTTGTAATTGTAAACCTCCCCATCGTCTAATTGACTTTTTGTCAAATTAGGTACCTTTACTTAATATTAGTTTTCGTGCAGGGACAACATCGTAATCATACGTTTTAACTACGAATCATTTATTTTCTAATTTGTTTAAGAAAAAAATGGAATTCCAGAAAGTTAAAAAGGCGTACCAGGGGATGTGATTCAGATCTTAATGAATGTCGTGGAAATCTACGTTTATTATTAATTTTCTTTGCACTTAATCACCTCAAAAAACGAGATAGTGGATAACCGTTGTATTCGTCTATAGTACTTTCACGATACTTAGACGCAAAGATAGTCTTTCATGTTCGTATAATTCAGAAATCCTCTGTCTCAGTAATCATTTTCTTCACTCTTTTCATTATACGTTTGTTCGACATCTGAATCTCCTTTTTCCAAATCGCAACACACTACTAACAGGGAGGAGGTAAGGAAATTATTATTATAATCTTATTAGTATTTCGCTAGTATTTTCAAAATGTATTATTTGACAATACATACAAATACTTTTCCTCTATTTCTGCTCACGAATTACGTTCGCAAGTATATTTATCCCATATTGATTTATCTTTTCTAATTTTCCCATCTACCATTAGGAATATATAACTGATTTCGCGTTGTAAGCTACATTTATGGAGAAAGTACTGTGCGAATCTAGTGCTTCTACCGAGGCATCGTCTCCAAACTTTATTAAGATTACGGCGAGCGCATATATTTCTTTTATGAGCCTGCACACGGTAGCCGGAGAAGAGGATGTCATAACACTCCCGCTCTTCGGGCGCTATCATCTTTTCAACAGTATTGAGTCCACTATCTTATCACGAGTACGGAAGCAACGACGAGCACCACTCGAAAGACAATATTACACAACCTCTACAAGGTTATGATTTGAATATCTCAACAAACATTTGCGTTGCTAGTCAAACCTGTACTGATAACTATGCGGTTAGTATAAAAGGTATGTTGTGTGACACCCGATGTTGCCGTATACTCTGACATCCACCGTTGCCACTTAAATATTACTATGACGTAGTCGCTAGTGCACCTACCACGTCACTAGTAAAGGATTCGTTGTTCTCGCTGCCACCAGCTCGGTTTCCCGAGCAACCAAACTCACGAGTAATAATAATAAATAATGGTTTATTATAAATTACATAAAATCTGACTTGGTTATAAACTCCAACTCCCAAAATCATCAATACAGGAAATGATCTTTGTCTAGAAAAAATCTTGTGATATAAAATATAGCTGCATCTCGCACCTAGCACTGAATACATTAATCTGACGCTGCGGCCTTAATGAAACAAACTGGTCTACATGACCAAAACTTATGACAGACGCTAAACAGCGCTGACGGATCTCTATACGGTCCCTTGTACAGAAAGAATCCCCGAGAGGGTGCACACCTCTCAATATATCGGGTTTCAGATGTCACGTGATCAGCGACTGACCACGCTTTCACCACCCCCAGACCGGCATCTTCCAGGAATACCGAGGACGCGCCGTAGAGGAAGTCTCGCTATACGCGTCACCCTGGCGCTTCGCAAACACCTGGGTAGCTCCTTTCTTTTCTTCGTAGAATTAGTGTTTTCATTACATTGGCACAAACTTTCCTTAAGATGAAAAGGTTTATTTGGAACAATGCCTCCACACGGAAAACTCGTTGCACTGGTTCCTTCTTAGCGCGGGCCGGTCACTATTGTTCTATGCTTAACAGCATCCTGCTTACAAACACAAAACAATATTAATATTGGTCAAGTTGCTGGCGTGTCCTGGCGCCGACGTTACAGTTGCACTATTCCATCTAAGAATTTACTAGTGACATGATCTTTAATATGGTTTCTTAAAAATATTACTTCATTCTCCCTTTAACTACACATACTTCTTTCATCTACTATCATGCCTAAATATTATGGTTTGATCATTTCACCTCCTAGTATTTGTGCAGTAATTGGCTTTGAAGCGGAGTGAAGAGATTAAAATATGACATTGAGATATAGGTTTGTTTTTTGTATTGAACCGACATTTTATAGGTAAACCTGATCTGAAAAGCTTACCTAGATTTGATAATTAGATGAAGCTTCCCTAGGGAGAAGATGGGTGGAGACGTCGGCTGGACTTTAAATGTCATTATCTTCAACATATATTTTAGAAATAGTAGTAAGGATATAAGTCTGTACTGCAAGTATTGTGAATTGATCTTTGAGAGAGACTGTACGTTGGATTTTGAATTATCGTTGTTTCATACCGTATATTCGTCTACCATCAATATCATTCATCCACAGCTACGCGTCTTGGGGAGGCCATTCGTGAGGGCATATCACGGGCAAGTGAAGGTCAGTTTCTGCCAATCACCTCGCTGAAGGAGGGGATGACCGGACGCGCAGGGTTGGGGGACAACTATCGCTGCCGATCGCTTACTTACTCCGCTACCAAACATGTAAATTCTTTTGTGGATATTTCAGAGAAGCCCTCCCCACCTCCTTCTAAGCTGCTCGCAGATGCACGTAGTTGCCCGTAGAATTCATTGAAGAAAAAATCTCTGGATTCCTGTCATACCCATCACTTCTGTACATCATCTCTACCATTTGACATCAATATTTCCCATCGCGCGCGAACAGAGAATTTGCATTGTTACAGAGGGAAGATAAATCGTTCTTGAAAATTAACGTCATCTGCGTATCTATTAAACACCTGTTTGTGAACGTTCTAAAGATTCATAACTTCCTCCTGTGAAAGGTGACAAAGATTTGGAAGTTATTTCCTTCTGTCCATTGTGTTGTGACGAGGTCACTATAGATTTTCCGTCACTCTTAATGAAACTCATAAGGAAACTCTTGAAGAGGTTTGCTGCTTTACAGAAGATTAGGTGGCAGAATCCTTTTCACTTGTCCTTTAGGAAGAATGCAAACGAGGTATTGATTGGATTACAATTATCGACGTCCTTTTTCTGTAAAAAAAAAGATTAGATTCCATGTTAAGAGTGATAATTGAATTTATTAACCACATAAATTATTATTAAGATATTCGTCATCGTTATTCTGGGTATCATTGTGCACCACAATAAAACCACCACCATACCACATCTCTTTAGATTTGATATCTATAACATTTTTGTAAGTTTAGTTTAGCAGAAAATAAATGTTTCCACGTAAACGTTTAACTTTGTCAAGTGCAAATAAATTCTTCAAATCGCGATGTTTCAACGGATGGATACATTTCAAGATTCCTTACAAAATATTTTTATCATTCCTATAAAAAGCCTCATTTAGCACTTAATTTAATTCACGTAAAATCAACATTAATTCTAAATTCACCTTCATCAAGGAAAATGTTGTTATTTAGCTTCTTTTTCACCAGTTATTAATAACTCATGGTACCTCGGAACTTTGTGAATATATTTTTGTTTGTAACTGTTGAGTATTATAATTTTTAATATGAGGTGTTTATATGCCCTATTCTGATTACCCTTCACTCACGTGCAGTATTCATATCGAAGATTATACTAATTTAAATACAATCTTGGAATTCAACGTGTTCGTTATATTGGGTAATCGTCACAAAACCAGATTTATCAAATGTTTATTACCGTAACAATATCAACGCATCTACGATGAAAAATATCCCGGGTAACGACTTGTGTTCTACTAGAGTTCAGAGTTGCATTCAGGGAATATATACTTTGTTTCGGATTGCGACTTTCGCTTCGTAATTTACGAGTATTGCTGTTGTAGACCTCGTGAAGGTCCTTCTTCTCTCTCTTCTTAGTCTCTATAAAGTGTAGTAGAGCATTCTTTGCTCTACTAGGAGAGCATGGCTCCAGCACGGACAGTTAAGAGTGATACGGAGAAGAATAAAGTTGTAGTAGAGGGACGGGAGCGCGTGGGAGGGACGCTCCCGCACAATTTCGTCGTGAGAGCGGCGCTCCTTTTTGAACAGTTGATTCTAACAATGTATTTAATGCAGACCCTTTCATAGTTGTGTAGTTTATAAAAGTTTGGAGTGGACGAAAATTAAACATCCTCTTGCATAAAATATACAGTTAAAAGCTGTATATTGTACAAATTACATTGAAACTTGATGGAAGTCTCTCAGTCCGTGGTAATAGTAGCGCTGTTCTATGCATATAGCTCCGCCATTAGTGCTCCCTCGCCATCAAACTAGGCACTACGCTCCTGAGAGAGCGGAATACCAAATACAGAAAGGTATATTGTGGGAACTAATAGACATTATCTCCATGATAGATTTTGACAAAGAAGTTGATGCTGAAATTGTTGATGACTTCATGGGTATTTCTCAAGAATACGTCACAGGATATGCTCAGAAAGAATAGTTGAATCCTCCTAGCATCCCTGAATACGTGCTATTGAAAATTTTAATAAAAATAATAAGTTATGAATATATTTATTTATACCTTGTTGGTAGGTCTCATGTACTGATGTATTATTTCATTATTATTATTATTATTATTATTATTATTATTATTATTATTATTATTATTAATTATTATTATGGGCCCATAACAATTGAATTGGTTAGTATAACTTAAAGGAAGAAGTACTTTTTGAGGAGAAGAAATATTTACCATCCACAGGAAACCAAGAGTTGGTCCAAAGCACTTGTATGAAGTACTTCGGGAAACCAGAGATAAAAATCTTACGAAATATTTATTCGAAACTTCTGGAGTCGAAAGAACTTGGCGAGTCTCACGAACACGGATGCTGGCCCCGGAGACTTCGGGAAGCGAAAAAGTGCGACGTTTTAAAGAGAAACGGACGACGGACAGTTGGGTGGTGAGATGACACGAGGAGAGTGTAAGAGGAGAAGAATGGGGGAGAAGAGGAGAGTGTAAGAGGAGAAGAGGAAGTGGGAGAATGAAATTCGCATGTGAGTGAGCAGTGGCCACACGCGCGTGCTGAGACGTCGTAAAAGGTGGCAGCACGGAAGCTCCCTTTCGTATCGCGGTGGCGGCAGCAGAAGCAAGGAACGAACAAACGATCCCTGGGAACATCATTCTCAGAGCGGAGGACTAACTGGAAGAACCTCGTTGACAGAGATGATGGAAAAAGATTAGTACTGAATCTCATACACTTCCGTGTATCGTAAGAAAGACATTATAAAGAATACCGTATCGCAAGATAGATCGTAACATTGTAGTACATTAAGGTTGTATGAGCAACCCGGTTTTTGTTTTTGAATGGTTTTGATTAATTTTTGAATAAAATCATGTTAAAATTCTACGGGTTCTTATGAATTAAACCTTTTAAGAGTCAGTTCGAAATGATTTTCTCGGTATTTCCTAACGGAATCAATACAAAAAATTATCACACATGTCTCATATTTAATGAAGATAAAAAACTACGAAATTTGGTTACTTTTATTTTGAGTTAAAAAAATTATTAAACGAAAACTAACGCAAAACTAGAAAACTCTAGTGAAACTAGAGACCATTCTTCCAATGAATTGTTTCAAATTACACGTCATAATTAATTATTTATGGCTTTTAATACACAGTAATTTATGAATTCCTCTCATCATTACAATTTTTTACAAAACAGGTTTGAAAGATTCATACATAATTATGTTCTTGACTTGCGCCTGGCACGCTCATACTATACGTTCGTTGAGGCATGGGTTATTTATTCGGATGATAGTGGTAAATATCCCATAAGAGAACATCCTATCCTACAGAAACGTGTCATAATTATACGTAAATATTTCCATGGACACACCTGACAATTGGACTTTAATAGTATATAAATGATTATCGGACAATATCCCCTAAAGAATCGATCAGACGAAATATTTGACATGCACATAAAAGTAATTAGCTTAGACTCCATTCGCATAACAGTTTCTACGTGTATGCATGCATTTTAATATATTATTCGATTTTGCTCATCGAATAATAAGGTATTTTTCATTAAGATATTGAGTCCAGGTGAAGTTGAGAATATAATGAGCTATCCATAATTTTTTTATGGGAAATGAACATAATACACTTATAATAAATATAGTTCACGTCGGTGCAACATCACAACTCAAATTCTGTTGATCGAACGTAGACGTTAATCTAACCATGAATAGCGTCTCCTGGGAGATGTCAATTCTATCGTTTCATTAAGTAAATTATAAAAGAAATAATTCGTAATTAAAGTTCAGCCATTGTCCGTAATATGATTTTAGTCCTGAGGTCTCGTTTGAGACAATTGGTGGAGAATGACAGGAGAAATAGTTAAGTTTTGTAGGAATTTCTATCAGAAATAAGATTTAGCGGTAAATATGAATTAAATTATACACTCTGATATTGATTAAAATATTAAAGTAGAGACACACATAGGTAATATAATCACTGGTTTATAAATGTATCAGGTCAGTTAATTTGATTCTAGAGTTATTCAGCTAGCGCTTCTTACGAACCTCATCCACGTAAATCAATATTTAAATAACCAAATGAGTTGAGGCAATTGAAGAATTGAATTGATGAGACGAGGAACCTTCAATGGAGGAAGGTTATAGCGTTGCTGATTATCCAGTCATGAAATCTGTTTAATTCGCGATTTAATTCACGTGACGATCAAAGTAGTTACGTGCGACGTGCATTTATGTTTAGATTCATATCAGATAACATAGATAAAAAATAAAACATAAGAATGTAGTTAAGCTGTACCTTATTTTCTTGGGTACTTTTACGAATCTTGGTAGAGTACATCCACGCATCTAATCGAATATATCCGATCTAAAAATTGTGTATCCAAACAAAACCAAAGTACATTCGATGGTACATTTTATTTATTGTATTTACGAACGAAAGAACGAATTTCTGGATCACAAAGTAAATTTATTAACTTCGTTTTCATGTATTTGATAATAAAGTAGTTTGATTCATATTTGAAAAAAAATAATTATTGGTTTGTAATGCAGCATTTCGTGTATCTAAAAGCCAGTTTTTCAGAGGACAGATAATTATAAAATATTTTCTTTGTAAGATGCTGTTTGGTTAATTCAAAACTTTTTGCAACCCTGTTTTGGTTTCGTAAAATGATTCAAAGGAACGATTTTCAATAAACATGACAAAATAGTATAAATGTTTCAATTGAAATCCGTATCAAAGAAGTATTAATTAGGAAGCCAAAAGGAACGGGCCTTTATTCCTTTTGTTTAAACCCTGAGGTCAGGCGTACAGTGGAAACCCGTCTGTCAGTTGTGTTGTGCGGGTTGCGGAGCTACGAGCGATCCAGCTGGGAAGGGGCGGAGAGAGAAGGGAGCACGCCTCTCGGAGAAGCGTCTTCGTTTGATCGTAGATACGGGTGTGAGCTTTAGATGCGGAGAGGCAGAAAGCGACGAATCAATTTGGTCTTTAAGAGGTACTGAGAGTCCACGGCTTGACTGACGCACTCTTTCTGACTGAGGCCAGGCACCTTGTCGAACCATGTTCTACTACATAAGTATTTACTACAATTTGTGACGTTTCTTGAGTATGACTTTGAATATAGAATCTTAATTTAGCGATAACTGTCTTGTTGAAATATTGTTTTGCTGTGATGTAATTTAAGGTTTTCGTATAATGAGGGATTGCTATAACTCTCATATACATCATTCGTAATGTTCTAGAGTTCTGTATTTCTAGCTTATTATTTGTACATGAATGCACGATCAACAATTAGAACGCAGATACCGAGACTGATCGATTGAATTAGAAGAACTGCAGTAGAGATAGTCTCGCCGCGCTTAAACCAACAATGCACCGTGAGAGTTTGGCTGAATTTTCTCATTTGCTTATTGGGTAATACAACAAATAAATTGTCTATCGGTTAATATATGTGATGACTACATCAGGTGTAGAATGGTCCATATCCATCATGGGGTTGAGGTAAATGATTCCGTCTTTAATTCTTTAAACACACAATAATATATGTGGGGGTAGTGTATTTTGATGAGAAATGTACATTGAATATGTTAAAATGTTAAGCGGAAACTAGTTATTCCCAGCATTTTTCACAATTATAAGATTCAAATTATAATTCTCATTAAGTCTTCCGGTTTCATAGACATTTCATTACCACATTTGTTATTCTTTTTAATGTGCTTTTTACACTTACGCTCATGCTGCAAGAAAAATATATGAGAAATTTCTTGAGATGGTGACTCTGAAATTCAAAACGTTCCAGGAATAAAAAATTTGCCAGCGTGAAATGGAAAAAGCGTATTGTTAATTTCCAAAATTCTGTATAATTATGTTGCCTCGGGCAACAAGATCAAACGAGACTTATTATAGAGAGCTTAAGAATTTAACTTTTGTTTAATAAGTTTCTTTGTAAAATTATTAGGTTACCTTTATTGTTACGGAATGTATACAATGGTCTTTGTTCTACCGTTAATAAATAATTATCCGGAAATCATGAAAGCATTTGCTTATTATTGGTATATGAAGAATAAAATAATTACGGCGAAAAAGAAATATTGAATTTTATTATACATAGCTTTTATTTTTGTCTCCCGGGCCATTCATATCGTAGCTCAAACTTGAGTGCGCTTAATTTTTGGTCTAATAGTAAATGAATCAGTCACTGTTACGTTTGCAATAGTGGTTATTAGTGACTTCGTATATCGATGCTGCTCAACGCATAGGTTTTGTATATTCATGCGGAGAGAAATCATTACTTGTTTTGATTTAAATTCCTGCATTCATGTGTGAATTTGCAATCGTATTCATGAACTTTAGCGTGCAAAGTTTTCTTGGTGAACATACCATAGAAGTAATATATTTAAATTCTGCGTTTTTGAAATGAATCTACTTCACTTCGTGAATTCTGTACACACTCGTGAATATTTCTTGTATTTGGTAAAACAATTCTGATCTTTTCCGATATAACTATATATTTAATGTGTAAGGAACCTCTACCCAAAATTATTTGATAAAATATATGTTGTGTCTGTGGTTTGTTTAAGAGGAAATAGTGATAATTTGAAGAACTATCCTCCACCAATTTTCACGTGATGTTGATGAGTATACTAATGTAGCAGAAATATGATTTACAATCGTGTGTAATTAAAAATATAATTTATTATTCAGAAAAAATTACATATCTTCCTTCTATACTTATTCATTTAAAATAAAGTTTAAAGAAAATCACTAGAAATAATTCTTTGGATATCTTGGACATAACTGTAGTCGTGATGTTATGCCAGACCTTTGATGTATCGATAAGGGGGGCGGTAGGCGAGCTCCAGACCACTAATTGCGTTCAATGTTCTGAGTATTCTCAAAATTTAAAAATTGATCTTCTCTGTCAAACTTTCAAAATTTCCAATCTAATCATAATGAATAATGAATATTATTAATCGAGAAACCATACTGAAGATTTAAAAAAATAAAATTAATACCCTTGTAAGCAATATCACTGATTAGTAAAAGATCTTTTGCAAGTAGCGTGCATGACAAAAACATGTTTATAGTACTCGAGTCGATAGTACTCATATTATTCTTAAAGCGAATTTTATTGCATATAAGTTTTACTTGCAACTTATGTAGAAGAGAAGCATCTTTGTGAACTTTATTCTCGTAAAAAATGCGATTAACACACTTATTGCGTCGCAACTTTTGAAAGGAAGTCATACAAATTACTCACGCAATCTTAAAATAAATCTCCACATTGCATTAGAGTTGGTTGTCTGAGAGAAAATGTATTCACGGGAGATAATTCAGCTCGAGTCGAGACAAAGAAAATACCGAAATAAACACATAAGCCATTACGTTTACGATGCAGTCATTTCTCTTTACGCTCCTCTGCCTAACGAAAGCCAGTTCAGTCATCCTACTTGCTGTCTCAAGCTCTTTCTCCTACTATTTTTGTTGGAGGGCTACGGAAGGCTTGTTAATGGAAAGCACAATCTTAATCCTAGGGGATAGAGATAAACCGAAGGAATGGGGTTTAGTGCTGAAAAAAAGACATGAATGGTTTTTATTATTAGATTAGATGAACGTTTTTTAACTAAAAAGAAAATGAGATCTTTTATCAATTGTGTTGGTCTGTATTTGTATTTAAGTTCATTAATTTATTATAAAATGGAGTTTCTACACACATTCCACCTAATTGTTTCGAATGAGTATTGAACAACATTTCATTTGGAATATCAAATTTCAAGGATTGGAGGGAGTACACTTAACATGGTGTACTTAACATCAAATGTGACGTCATGTACAGGACTCTTTCATCCCATATTCCAACATTGGTACTTCCGTATCGATATACATAATATCTACATATAATCCTAATTCATTTCGAAAATTGCTTCATTCACATGCATATTTATATGTTCATATCTACATGTATTATCATATACATAGAGATAACGTGTTGTAAGTTAAAACCGTTAAAATGTGTCCAACCATATATTTTAGAAATATTAAATTTTGTTTCCGAATTACTTTGGAGGCTGCGAAATGTTTCGTGCATATAACACATATACACAGAACATACATTTTTGTATATAACCAGTTGTAAGAGTAAAAGTTGTATATATGGAGAACAGTTTAAATCTTCAAAACATAAACCATTAAATGTGTCTCATTGTAGATAATTTCGGTTTTAGTTTTTAAAGTAATTTAAAGTAATTTTCGAATTTATCTGTAAATGGAAGTAATTTATCGTATATCCTAATTTACCAGTTTGGAATTAATTTGAAACCCTGTTCACTAATTTCAGGGTTGCTTGACTGTGGTGAAAAGTCGGATTATTTAGAATGTTCAGAGCTATAAGCTAAAATCGTTAGATTCATCCATTTACGCAAATAAACATTTAAAATATTTAATTATCTTTCGACTGAAATACCTGAAGATATCTTTTAGAGGTACTTGATGACTAGCGCTGATACGGATTTTTTATGAAAATTAGAGCGACATGAATTAACGCCTTTTTGTCTTCAGCATTAGGATAGATAAGTGAGTTACCCAATCAAAAACTATCTTTTACAGTTACGGACGTAGGAGAGTAAACCTTACTTAGGGGAGAATGAAACATAATTTATCTCCATAGTGAATGGCTAACAAACCAAATTGTCAGCTTCTCTCGTTGCCTTTACGTTCTATACATACTATAACGTTTACAATCTAAGGAGTTCATATTTTTCTCTCCCAACTCTATTCTTCCAAATAATAGTAATCAAAAGACTCTCGTGACTTGAATCTTTTCGTTCTACATTGACCTGTTCTTCTTTGATTTGTCGCTTTAAGATCCGAGATTACTGAACAATTTTCATTTATTCTTTTTATGAGTTCTCTTTGTTATCATAAAACAATATAAAATAACTTTCACATGGTTTAAAATTTCTTTACGGCATCGTGTGCCAACTGTCGTTCTTTATTTTTATAATGTAATCAATTCCCTTTGTAATCATAAACATTTTTAAAAATTTTAACGAAGGTCTGTATACTTTTAGGGAAACCTGTTACCAACGTTTGATGGGGCACGCTTTTAAAGTTTTCTTTTGCAAATAACGCTACTAAAAGTGTTTACGGTCCATATACACAAATTAGTTCATAAAGATGGGAATTTATAGGCTTGATTACGGACTAAGGAAACAAAAATATAATTCTACTACTTATAGTACAGAAATGTCTGTTTAAAAGATCCGCAAGCATAGACCTAACTAACACAGGTGAGAAAACGCACAGTAAAAGGAATACTTCTTAAACAATGAGGCATCTACATTAAGCTATAAATAAAACACGTTAAGTATATATTAATATAATACAGAAATAGTATTTCAAGTATTATTTTATTTAAATGTCGTAAATAATCTCTATATAGCATCTCGACATGTCAGTGGTTCTCCTGGGCATTCTTTCCGTAGAGCACGTTACCTAGAATCACGTAAAATATTCTCATCGAAAAACTCTAGAAATAACGGTAGCTATTCGACAGTTCGCTACTTCGAACGAACTTGGGAAGAATTATCGATTTATAATTTATTTCTCCTGGAGTAAAATTCTAATATTAAATATATTCACCACAGTGTATTAGAATTTGGTTTATATAAAAATTTTAAGCCCCGTAGCACACATTTTCAGATTGTGTGTTTCATTGGAAAATGGTAAAATATTTTTTTCTTGCAGAATAAAGGAAATTAAAAAGACTAAAATATTCTATGTACACTTTTCTTCTATGCATTCTTAACTTACGAACTGTTTCATGTATATTTTTTCAATAGTAGAGATTTCGAGCAATTCCCTGACGCAGATGGGTCGTTGTCGACCGGGGCAGATAAGCAAGTCTCTCGCAATTAAAAGGTTTTCATGACATTTTGTGAGGAAGCGTGTTCCCTGTGAGGTAGCGTCAGTTTGAAAGCAGGGATCCAGTCCTAAGGACAGACTGCACGAAAAGAGAAGTGATTGTATTACGAAATTCAAACGATGTTGACTAAGTTGCTGCAGTGTGACATTCAGTTTATGTTAATTTGTGACTGAGTAGATGTGAGTCTTTAGAATACGCTACCACTTTCCTCTTGTAGAAGTACATGATTTTGATATTTAGTTTTCATATGAGTGTAATATAATCAAGGTAATAATAAATAATTTTTCACGAGGTAGCAATTTAGCTGTTTGTTAGACTTATCCCAAAAATACATTTTTGGGGCACATTTTTACTCCACTAGTCAACTTTTTATGTGTAACTAGCTATAAACTCGGCGTTGCCCATGGTTTTCCTTAAACTAATCATTTTCTACTCGAAAAAAAATAAAACCTTGCTATCTAAATACTTTTATTTACTGGATTTTAAAAACATGTATATTATTCAATTTTTTTCAAAATTCATAATAACACAAATTTAACAAAACTTGACTGTATACACTACACAATCTCGCGGGAACCGCGCAGATGGAATTTTCGCTTCCCAGGCATGACACTGCTGATCCATTTTATTAAAAATTCTTGTAAAATCTGAACTATTCGTGGAAAGTTTACGATTTAAAGACTTTTTTAAATCTTTTTTAAGTGCACAAAACAAATAATTGATTTAATTTGATGATTATTGACTTTTTCCTTCTGAAATTACTCTCCTAAGTTGAAGTATTTTTATACTTCTTTGTTAATAACGTTTTATCGATAATTTAGGTTAAATCTTAAAGATAGACATATGATCATTTGACATTTTTGTAGAAATCTTTGAGGCAAAGAATATTGCCATGCATAGTGGTCACCTATCTCTAACTGTTTAGGCAGTGTAACTATCTTTTCCCCCGATTTAATCGACATTCATCGTTAAAAACAATTTCTATCTTTCGCTTCAAACATTAAGAAAAATAATAATAAAAGTTAGTCTATGTTCGTCCTGGACATCTAAACTACCTCCTTGCCACATTTCATCATGATCCGTTCTGTGATTTAGTCGTCATTAGGTAGCAAACAGACACACTCTCGCGTGACGCATTTATATATTAGTATGCATGGATTCCGTTCCTAGGACACTGTCGCTGCTTCGCTTTCATACGACATTAGCACCAGTGCAGCCGTAGTATACGGATGCGCGCCAAGTAACTGTCAGTATTCCCGTAGTTACGTATCCATAGGAGTGAAATTTACCCCACGAAGCTATAAAAGTTCCTGATTTTCGTCAATATAAACTATTTCATTTATTTAACAAAATGGATCGTTGTTGATCAAATCTATGAAGTATCTCTAGATGAATATGCGATAATTGTCTATAAGTGCCATCATGTAAAGATGTATCATTATGTTCTTATAGTTGTTTCAATGGTAACTTAACCTATAAGTAAGGATACAAAAAATCTCTTGTTATTCTTTGTATAGGAAGTTTTTAATTTTTTTCTTCATAGTTTACTTAATGAATCTTTACTTGATCTCAAAATATGTGTTGATATATTACACATGTACATTTTCTTTGGTTATGAAACACATTCCATAGAGTAGTTTGTTTTTAGGGTAGATAACTACCCCAAGTGATTAATGTTAGTCTATATAGCATATACAGTTAAGTGGTCTTAATATTTTCATTATCCATACTAATATATAAATGCGTAAGGCAAAAGAGCGTCTGTCTGTTCGCTACCTGATCACGACTAAACCACTGGACCAATCGTGTTGAAAATTAGTGAGGAGATAGTTTAAATGTTCAGAATGAACATAGGATTACTTTTTAGAATGTGTGATAAGAAAGATAAAAATTGACAATAAATGTCGATAAAATCAGGTAAAAAAAGAGAGTTCTATTCACTTACGCTTAGAGATAGTTGAAAACAATGAATGGCAAATATAGTTTGCCTTTAAGAGTTCTACAAAAACATTTGCAAATGTCTATCTGCAAATAATAACATAAATTATCCATAAATGTTGTTAAAAATAGAGTTAAAATACTTCAATTTAAGAGAGTAATTTAAGAAAGAAAAAATAAATCATCATAAAATTTAATGAACAGTATATTTTAAGAATTTAACAAAGATAAAAAAAAGTCGTAATATTTCGACGAATAGTTTAGATTTGACAAGAATTGGGGGAGCCGCATCTTGACTCGAAAACAAAAATTCAACCGCCGTGACTTCTTGAGATAGAGTAGTGTATGTACAGACAAGTTTTCTATTAAATTTGTATTATTATGAATTTGAAAAATTAGGATGCTGCACATGTTTTTAAAAAAAACATTACGTAAAAGTATTTTGATCTTATAATATTGATAGAATTTATTTCTCCTGAGTAAAAGGAGATAAGAGTAATAGAGAAATCTCATTCAAAACCAGGTAATCAGCTAGTTTAACTATATGTTTGAATTATTCAAATAGATTCATCTAGTATATAATATCTATAGGGGTGCGTTCTCAGACCCCTGGGAGTTATACCCTTACCAGGTGATGTTCGGAATTAAGACTTATTTAAACGACCATCACATGTTGAAAACCAATTAATACCACATTTCACCGAAAAGTGAACTTTTGAAAAATAGATACAATTATTTCTCGTTTAAACAAATAGCACAAGATATAAGGATAAAAATTATGTATAAAAATGTATTTAATTTCTTGGTTTATAACTATTTAGCCAATTTTTATTTCTATTGTATGTTTAATTAGATTCGAGGAGCTAAGTTAACATTTTAACAGTTTCAGGAACTGCATAGTTCGAGAAAAGAAGTTGATCGTTCCCACCGAGAACCATTTGGTCCTCACCTCTTTAAGAGTGCCGACAAATAGTGGATCTACGGGGAGCAGTTCAGAGGTATCATCTTGGGGAATCCAATTTTAACCTTCTCCCTTCTTGCTTACTGCTCGCTTCACTAAGAAAACACTTCTCCTCCCTGACTCTTAAACGTGTCTTCGCGTAATTTTGTTCGAAAGCTTTATACAAGAATGCAGAGATGCAGTTTTGTTTCTTTTAATTACTAAACAACTTAGCACTTGTATATGTATCAAATATTGGTGTAAGATTCCTTTTCATAGAAACCTTGAGCGTATTTACGTCATATGTGATTTTGTACTATCAGGAAATTATTGATGCGATATCTTGGTTCCTTTACGGCTAGATTTATTTTGTTTATTTTTTATTCACACTCATACACAAAAAAGCCCAAAAGAATTTGAAATACGTTTTGTTCTCTATTTATTTTCTACCAACTTTCACAATACTTGAGGGAAATAGGGATGATTAGAGACGTATACATGAGAGATTGAAATAAGAGCAGAGGAGGAGATGATAGATTGTCTTCTCAAATGATGAGTGTTGAAATAAAGAGGAAAAACTGGAAAAAAGTTTATAATAAAAACGCGCCTTGTAACAAGAGTTTAGTAGACAAGACAATTTATATAAACTTGAATTAGTGTAAGAAGTTGTAATGATCAGTGTTAAAGTAAAGTAAAGTAAATAAATAAATTAATAGTATTTATATTCTCCCTTCTTCAGTTTTAGATTTTACATTTCCCTTAAATTTAACATCCGAAATATATTTACAACTTTTTCTTTCTTTTGAGACTATCACGTGACCCAACTTAATCGTAATGGAGACCCGTGTCGTATATCGCTTGACCCACTCGGGAATCTCGAAGAAGTGGCCAATTCCCTCCCCCTTTCTTTCCTCGCCACTTCCACTCTTTCTCAGTGTCCGGAAGTTCCCCTGTGGTTCTGTCTCGTCGTTGTAAGTCTTGTCTTTGCCATAACTCTTCTCTTCCAAAGTCTGAATAATTCAGAAGAGAATAAGAGTTGTGAAGACGCGATCAAAAGTTAAAAATCCTTTGCGTTACCACTTCGTGGGGAGCCATTCTTTATCAAAAAAAAAGGAGAATCTCGTTTCGCGACAAGTAATTTCTGGTTTAAACTTCACGGCATCAAAGCGTAGCGGTCATCGACGTTTCGAGATTATCTTGCATTGTACTAAAATTGGAGTTCGCCTCTTTCAATGGATGCAAAGCTGAAATGCTGCGTGGACGGTCGGGGTTCAAGTACTGGAGGGAACACGAGGAAATTTCAATGTCCCAACTAACTCCCGGGACTACTCAACCTTAAAGAAGTACTATTAACTGAACTGCTCGTAGATATACAGTGACACCTTTGGTAGTTCGAAGTTATTTAATTTAAAACTCTCGATAGTTCAAATATCTTATATGACCTCTTCACTCTCGTATTAAATTCTTTTTCCCTCAATAATGCGAAATTTCATTAATTCAAAACTTTAAAGTAGAACCGAAGTTAAGAATTACCGAAATTTCACAGTATATTGAAAAGGACAATTTAGAGGAATGGTGATCATATGGAGAGACCTGTTTCAAAAAAATAAAAAAAAGGAAAAGGAATATATAAAGGAGTATATATATTACGACGAAATGAAAGTGAAAATAAATTTTTAACCAATGTTCCATGACGTTTCTGAGGAATATAAAGAACGAAATGAGAGAAAAGGAAGAAAAGAAATAAATCCTGTAATTGGTGATATTTGGGGCAGAGATATGTTAAGAAATAAAAAAATGCTTCTTTGCAAGAAATATATTTATGCAATCGAATTCTTAATTTGGGATTATAAAATATATGGTAATGGAGATTAGAAACATGGGGGAGCATTCAATGAGAGATTTAATAAGTTAATTCTTAAGAACGTTAGAAAAGTATAAGTCTAAAGAGTTTACGAGAAATATTAAAAATATTAAAAATACAATACGTTGTGAAATGCATTATGATTTGCGCATTACCTTCTACTGCGGACCATAATACGGAGGGAGGGTGTAAGAAGGAGAAGAAACAAAACGGAAAAAAATGAAACAACATGGAAATAATGAAAAAAATATGATGTAAGAGAATAAACAGAGAATCTAATGCCCTGGAGATGGTAAGAAATATAAAATAAGCACTGTTTATGCTATGGGGATCAAACTGTCCACATCATAAGATCATACCGTAGTTCTTCCCTCTGTTAATAAGGCATCTATTGATGAGGATAGTGTTACTGAAGGAAGATGAAAGCCATCTGAAGTGAATCAAAGCAATAAGACCTTGGAATAGAAAGGCACCAATGAAGAAAAAGATGAAGATTACCAAGAGCCATGACGGATATCAAACGATGTCTTCACTCCCTGTGAAATGGCGTTTTATGTACCACGATGAATGCAAAACGGAAAAATACAATTTCATCCCTGACAATTGAGTTTCATCATCATTTGGCAAATATGTCACATGGAGATAAGTACTCCAAGACACGCCAAAATGTATTTTAAGGTTATCACTCTCAGGTAAAGACCAGACCCAACATTTCTAAAGAAGCCAGGAAAAATATATATCTAAATTATTATAGTTCGAATGAGAAAAATAATTGCAGAAAAAATACAATCTGTTATGACAATGTTATATTTGAGAGTATGCCAGTAAGTAAATAGTACAGAAATATGAAAAGTGCGTCTTTTTTTTAAAATTTATACATGCTCCTATAATAAGACATTTTGGTTATATTGTATCACCTGATGCAATATTTCACGTAAATTTATTGATTAACTAACTTATAAGATTTAAAATTTAAGTTTTGTTAAAAAGTTTCAGTTGATAAAGCCCAATCTTTTTGAAATGACCCATAAAAACTAAAATAATCTATCCTCTTAAGAAATTGGAAAACCATGAACAGACAATAAAAGAAATCACCTATTTTTGTATATACTTCTACGACAGTAATTATTTACATTCCAAAAGCGAAGTTTTATTTTCCGCAAATAGTTTCTTGCAACTTCTTTTCTCCAAATAATGGGAATCAAAACAATTTTGTAGGAACAATCATAGAATACGTTGTTCGAAGTAAATACTGTTTGTTCCGGAATCGTGATCGGTGATCTCTAGTGATAAACAAGGCAATTCTGAATCGACCTACACGACGCAAATGTTTTCATTGACCTATTTTGCGTTCTGTGTGTAGAGGTCACTGAATAATCTTCTTCCATCTTTTCTATGAGGCACAACACTTTATATCAATGGCGTAATATGTTGTGGCTTCATGCAAACATATTTATTCATTGTTTAGAAATGATGCTTTTTTTACCGGAATATCTTACATTTTGAGGCAAGGAAAAACGAAAATATATTGAAAATACGCAGAGTACTGGCAGTGAATAAGAAAATTTATTAATCGGCGTCGTTTTGTAAACTTTGATTTTAGACACGTTTGTCTCCGATTTGCTGAATTACTGGACTTGAAAAAGAAAACTAGAGCATATTTTCTCTCCAGAACGCATTTTATATGAAGGTATATATTCCACTTTGAAGCAATGCGTGAGGAATAGCGAAAGGATCAAAGCGGAACTTAGCTTTCGATTGAGAGGCAACGTATCCTCGGAATACCCAGTAAGGTGAATGAGTAAATCTGTTACTAAATGGACTGTAATCGAAGAACCACGCAGACATAAAGAATTCCTTACAGTGTGGACTTGAGCGAGGAAATGTGGGTGGTGAAATGGGAAGGATCTAAGAGGCGAAATATTTTCATGCCGTGCTTGGCGTGGTTAAAACTCAACCAACTCGATCGCGCAGTTTAACATAAGTAACTGTAATTTTATTCATATGTATGCGAGACTTAAACACATTCATGGGTGGACTAAATCACGTTATGCTGGAGGCGGCGGTGCAGGGTAGCTAGCAACTTGTGCTCGCTGAGGCAACCGTCTTTCACGGGAAGAGCTTTTTCTTCCTTTTGCAAGCGCCTTCAAACTGCGAGCGAGAGCGGACGTGCGTGATGATGCTGATATGACACACGGCGAATTTATTCAGTTCTCACGTGACCTTCAGCAGAAGGATCATGCGAGGAATTGTACCAGTACACACGATACTTTCCCATGAAACATAATGAGGATCGCGAGTTCAATTAATTCGCAAACAACTGGACGACAAATATATCCATATAAGCGAAATACTTAATGAAGTTACGACGATAAATATTTAATGAAGTTTGAGTTTCTAACAAATAAGATATACACCTGACTCTGGTTCTTCCAATCTTGATTATCAGAATTATGGCCCATATGAGAACATCAGATATCAACGAATTAAGTCGAAGTTGTTCTACAATTTAAGCAGAATTGATCTGACCGTTATATAACTTTCAAGTCGAATAAAATAAAAACACTATATAAACCCTCTATATTCTCATGTCTTGGAACCCATTTATGGGTTATTAATGATGATGTGGATTCAATTAGTGCAAAGAAATCATTCAAATGCACTAAATAAAATTAAACATAGTTCATGACAAATTTCATTTGAAGCTTGAGATTCGTAATAAGTAATAAAACTTGTAATATTTGAGTATATGATGAAACATTTAAACAGATGTAATCGTAAGCATTCGTACGAATCAGAATTTAAAAATTTGTTTGGAATGATGCCTTGATCTGTGTAATGCGTTATCATTCTAAGATTGATGCATCGTACATAACTCTTACAAGTGTTATTTAGATCGATATTATCTGAGACCAAGTTGTAAAATTCTCACATTTGTAATAAGTTACTGCTGTTTATAAATCATTACAATAAATTAATGTTAAAGCTAAACAACAAATACTAATTATCGACACTCAGGAAAGATTGAGGAGGTCGCGAGAAGAGTTCTGGAAATTGAAAGAGAGTACATTCTCGTATTTAGCCACGTTGTTTTTTTGGGAGTATTTTAGATACACGAACTGATAATTGACATCACACATGTTGCGTTAAATTTCTCTAATAATTTGTAATTTTCCCATTAAATTATTACATTGTGAGATTAAAAACAATGATAATTGATTGACACGATTCTACAGATAATTGTATTGAGTCGTATATAACAACCCGGGGAGAAAATCTAAGAAACGCAACACAATAACCGGAGGAAATTTATTTGTTCAAATCTTAAGGTAGTTAGGAGGCTCCATAGTCATTTTTTGGAACAACTCGAATTACTGACCAACTGTCCGGAACGCCGAAATTCCACAAGTTCAGGAAATCTTAGAGAGGGAGAACGGGAAGCAATTGTTGGGCAGCGCCGCCTGCTGAGAATGCTCGGAACTGCTGTCCTTATGGCGCTAGATATGGCAGTAGCAACGGAAACTGCCGCACGGGCGTCCACGTCGTCTCTACAGAATTTATGACTCGCACCCTCCCGCCTCCCACCCCTATCCACGACCATTCCATCCCGCGGTTCCACCCTTTCTCACCAGGAGAGAATCTATGCTAACGTCTGCACTTTCACACCTTCGAGACAACCGACCCGAAGAAATGCATGGGACAGCTAGAGAGTTGTGAACCACACGAGTGCTATCTATGTACTGGTACATTTTAGCAAAATCACACTCTTTTATATAAATTTTAATAAATATCTCACAGCTAATGTCCATTTAGGAAAAAAATCAATATATTATTGAAGCAATGCTCTGAGGTAAACTTGTTGCAAAGAAACAAACTTCAGATTTATTTTTAGCTGAACTCACCCAGTGTTGTCCGATAGTTTGAAATAGTCTCTTCACTACCATTTCACACATTTTTACGAAGTTTGATAAATAAGATTTGTAGCTAAAATAAAATTTTGCTAATCTCTCTTGTGAAATAATACACTGTACACTTCTCCCTTGCCGACACCCTTGTTTACCAACTATTATCCACGTAGTGTTTACGCGAAGAATACGTGAATTTCCGTTTACACTATAAATAAAATTTTCATGTCATCAAGTGGTTCAGATTTATATATCGGACATCAAAAATTCGTCTCTCTAAATAGAATTGACTGTATTTCAAATATTTAAACTATCTTATCTATCTTGATCAACTTTGTTCTCAATACAGTAGAACTTTTTTAATCCNTATATATATATATATATATATATATATATATATATATATATATATATATATATATATATATATATATATATATATTTGTCACTACATTTATATTAAATGTGTATCATTTATATGAAAACAAAATCTCAAAGGTTTATATCAATTAAGGTAACGTTCACCCTACAGCAAACATCAATGAAAATTAATCATCAAAACGGATTTAAAACAAATAACGGTCATTGTCGAAGATGCATAATATTAAACATTCCGGATTATAGAATTCCGAATTAAAGAGGTTTTACTGTATTTTTCATATTAAACTTATAAAATGCATTAAATTTGTGGACATTTGCGCTATTACGAAGATAAGATTGCTCTCAAGTAGTTCATTAAGGAAGCCGCGACGTTCACCATTTTAATATTAAAACTACCTCATCTGCAAAACGTTCCCGCTGAATGAAAAGCTTACTGCGCGGTTGAGCGTGAAAAAAGATAACGCACGATGCGAGACCCAGTCTACCATTTTTTACCTGAGGAAATTTTCAACCTTCAGGCATCGTGAATATTATGTAAGGACTTTGCTCGGGTCGTATTTTTTCATAAGACTTGCATGGAAGTTATAAAGAGTCATGTGTCTGTGAGTCAATAGTTTCCTAACTTGGCTCTCACGTGGGTGCAAATTTTCTCGTCTAAAAGTGAACGAAGAAAAGAAAATTTATATATTTTCTTTATCATAATAAATATATTGAATTTTTTTGACCAGAAATAAAAAATATATATTTGAATGTCTCATTAAGGAATATAAGAAAATTTTGTTCCAGAACATAAAATTATTTTGATATGTCAATATTGCCTTAAAATTTAATTGAAATATAAAAGTAATTCCATAAATAATTTTCCTCGTCCAATGTTGTGAGCTCTATTAAATAACTCGTAAAACTGGTGATGAGTTTAAATTTATCGAAAATACATAAAGTATGTATTATTTTAGACATGAGATGTAGGGAGAAACTCTTTCTTTCTTGTGGTTAAGGTGAGGTGATCCGTGGTAATTTATAATCCAAATCACGACGAAGGATTAAATTCCCATAGATTGAAATGAAATTTGGTGAGATGCCTTTGTCAAGCCAAGTTTTCTCAGCGGAGTACCTGCTGAGATTAATTCTACTCCACAATCTCACTGGATTCATTCATCTGCGAGGTGTTTCAAGAATAAGTGAAACATTTGCGATTCAGTCAATATGAAAGAGAAGTCTTCTCTCATTCAACTCTGACTCCTTGGGTCCCAACATGGAAATCCTTCTCCAGTACACTTTCTTGCGTGCAAGATACGATGCGCTGAATGTAACCATGCGAATATGACGATGAACCGAAATAATTTTTGGGGGTCCTAGTTCAATTCCTGATTCATCTTGACCAACGTTGTATCTTTTCCTCCACGTCTAGGTCCACGAAAGAAAGATTTAAGTAACATGTGTACAAACGTGGTTACTGTGTATGATTCAGGTTTTAAAGTGGTTCCACCATAAGTGTCTTCTAACCTCACTTAACCTAGCGCGATTCTAGACCTTGATTTGAGTGTAACACGTGACCCGTTGTTGAACGGGCGATGCTGACGTTAGAACCTGCGTGATAAATGTAAGAGGTATCTTGTTCGATAATCACGTTCGTAGATTTGTTCCTTTCGAAATTATTACATCATATTAAGTAGTCATAAGAAGTACTACTTATCTTAACCTTCACCAATATTCATTTGCTAGACAAAATAAATTTTTACAATGTACGCGTATGTTCGTTACTACTCAAAACACCCATGGTATTGTTCTTACCTCGAAACCACTCCAAGACAGAAAACACAAATCAGTACTTATTGGATGATTATAAACAAACACTAATGATTGTTGTATTCTCTGTTCATATTTTAACCTAGCCATTGATGTCTTCTACCAATTTTCTTAACACAATAAAATATTTATCAAATTTTATCTTTCTCTCATTAAGGACATGTGCCACAAGTATCGAAGTTTTTGTTCCCATGGTATTGGCGAAGTTCTATGACAAATATCATANATATATATATATATATATATATATATATATATATAATGTGATAATAACAATTAGGAAACGTTGAATATATTTAAAAACTGCATTGGCACATATGGTAGTCAATAACTTGGCTCTTAGGTGAATGTGCTCGTACCACAAATATACGAGTATTCTCATTCTCAACATTGTTCGTTCACAACGTGAAACATTGCCTTCGGGTAGACTGCGTCATTCCCTGCCCATAATTTCACTTGCAATTATTCACTTGTCCGTTCCCACGCTTGCCCCGAAAGCAAGAGAGTATTGTACTGCATGGCACCTGGGTCTTGTGACAAGTCGTTACGTACAACCCTTGTAATAACAAGTAGTTAGTTAGACTTGTTTTGCAAAGATTTCGCTAACTTGTAAGTAGCAAATACACTTGTGCACTTTTCAGTGCTTTGAATATCTTCGCACTTTGGTGTTACATGTATTTGCGAACAGTCCAGTCTTTCTCGTTTGATTTTGGTCACGTAATGGTAAAATTGGTATATTAAAATTTTTTTTTTTGTGAGATGTAGCACAGAAATTGATAGTTTTTTTTACGTATTGTTAAAATTATTTCAAGCTCATCAACAATGATTTTTCAAACTGCATAATAATAACTAAGCTTTAAAAAGTCATATAACTAAATTAAAATATATATTAAATATACATTTTCTCATGATAAGATTTTGTAATACATCCCTCATTTCCTCCCAGCGTTACAGACGTTATTCTAAAGCGTTCGGTAAATTCGAACACTGACGCAAATATAATGTTCACTGTGTCAGGGAAACTATGTCGTAGGTTTTTCCATGTCGTAGTATACGAATGAATAGCTCATTTTCATCTTCCGAGGAACAATTTTATCAACGCGCATTGATAATAAAACACTTGTTAATACAGTTAACCTACGTTTGTAGCTAGGTAAGAATTACTTATGGGTAAGTTTATTTTACTAGTTTGTCAGCTACAATTGTTAGCAACTAACTATGTTAGTAGGTTACAAGTAAATCTCTTGTGAAATTATAATAATTAATTTTACAAGTATACCTGTATAAGACGCTATTAACTGGATGTTTTCACAAACATGTGAAAATTAACTTTTTACTAATAAACATGTACTTGTGTTACACGGGCCGACGCAATCATTAAAAAGTTTTGTTTTACATTAATTAAAATAAAATTCCAATAGTTAATGGTCTCTCTCTTCGAAAATGGTATTTTTTCAAATGAGGAAATTAACATTGGTAGTGTTATTTTTACCTCGACTCATATACCGGAATTCTATATTTCTTATTGAACATTAATATTTATTTATTTTTCATTATAAAGAAATCAATTGAACAAAATCATATCCACGTTTTCCAGTTATTACACAATTAAATACAATCAATTTATATCCGAGGTATGAAATCGGATTCTCCATTCACTCTATTCCAGTTTCTCTGAAACCTCATATCTTTTACATCGGTAAAATTTTATAATTTTCTTATTCTCTTACATCCCATGAGGTAAGAACTTCATTGTTGGACAATTTAATAGTAATTATTTCGGCTTGTTAGACCCTTTGATATAATATGCAATTCATTCATGCGTGAATCGAAGTTCGAAAACGAATGTCTTTTTTATTATTCGAAACGTCAGATAACGTGCTAGAACTGAAGAACGAAACTTCGAAACCATTCGTTGAACGTAAGCGGATTAAACGGATGGGAAGCGCCCTAAAATGTATTAACGATCCCAAAAGTAAAAGAAATAAAGTGACAGAATAACTCAACTTGCGATCAATGCAAAATGGATAAGCATACAATGGAAGTAATAGAAAATTGGCAGTCGGAGAATGTTGAGAAAGAAAAAAAAATGCGGTCGAATGTGAGGATGTATTCCCTGGAGGAATTTTGTGACGTACTTTCTGTGACGTGTGGTTATGCTTCTCTCCACGTCACCTTGTATCAGCAGATGGCGCGCTCACAGTCGATCGCCTGAGGCTCTGAAAGCATCCTGCAGCCTTCACATGTAGCTCTCCTAAAACAAGCTCCGAGGGAACCACCTGTATCAACCCCATCGATTGAAACTTTGTGTGCCGTCTTTCGTCATTCTTCCACTATCTACCGGTTACTTAGCGAGCGAACAACTATTTGAGGGTTCATTAATCTTGCGTCTTTATCCACGTTTACCCATCGGCTAAGGCGACTCTCGGTAGCAAACTCTAGGTCGTAGGGGGTAGTAACAAGGTTTGTTTATAAAGCACCAGATACTGCCACTCAAAATATTATAACGCATGCATGTGATCGTCGACAAACGAACTGAAAATGCGTGAAAATTAAAGGAAAAATTAATTCAAAAATAAAGAAAACAACAATTCCCAAAAGCGCAATCTCAACACATCAAAAACTGTTATCAATGAAGAGATTTTCATCCAAATTGTATACATCGTGTGATTTACCATGACAGAAAAACATTCGTAAACCTTAACTATTTGGGTTTTTTAATTTCTGTATTTCTAACCTTATTTGAGAGTTTTTTTAAATTTATTTTCAAGATCGTTTATAGCAACATATTTTTTCAAAGAAATAAAAATGTCAATGATGTAATTAAAAAAATTACGTTCCTCAAGGTTCTCCAATTTTTAAAAAATAAGATTATTGGCAACATCCACGGCGTCAATATTTAAAATATATCTCCCCGCTTATCCGCGCACCTATCGACTGGTTAAAGTTAGTACCCCGATAGCGGAGCTATCCAACAGATAGAGCGGGGTGAATGACGGAATACCACTACGCGACGGATAAGTTATCCGAGTATCTGACCGATAAGAACGCTGCTGAAAGACGCTCTATGCTGGGTCGTAAAATTAACGTAGTTTACTCTTTCAAAAATTAGGTGACTGCATTGTGAATATTGTACATACCAATCGCTTGTACTTTTTTCTAAAAAAAACACTTCTGAAATTTATCTGATGTTGGATTTTGGACAATTGTTTTGCTGCCAGAATGTTAATAACCCTTTTGTTTTACGAAAGTTAGTCCAATTTAAAAGAATTTCTTATGGTACGTACTTCCAGATTTGTCATGGTGGTGTTTTTTAGTGACGAAATATGCCAAATTATAATTTTTACGTTATATGTTGCATCAACTATCATTGTGTAATTTAAAAATATAAATGTATAATGGCATGGACAAGAACCGATATAGTTTGTAATTAGTGATTATACAATAGTGTTAAAGTCTACAAGTTCTACGACACAAGGATTTCATTTGAATGATCCAATAAGATAATGAAAAGGGTAATAAGGATTCATTCGAACAATTTCGAATAACAAATTTTAATTTCTAACAAATTGTGTCCAGTAAATCCTATCAATGGCTCCTACATTAAAGAAACAGAATTACTTGTGATGATAAGTTCAGCAAATTTGAGACGTAGCTTTTAACATTCTACTACTAATAAATTCCACATAGGGACTTACCCCATGTTTCAGTAAATGAAATTAACCTTAATATTACACAAACTAGGATTTTAAACAGAAATAAGAAAATTATATAACTAACAAAATTTAAGCCCACTGGACTTGATGATTGATTAACCTCAGTTTTTGTGGTTTTTTATACCTCACAATATTGAGAAGTGAATTCTTGAATTTAGACAGACGCAAAATTAAGGCACTACAAAACAGTAATTCTTCCAGAAGCAACCTACGCAGCCGAAACTATGGTAATAAATGGTCATTCCAAAATTAGGGAAATAGAAAAACAGGAACGAATGAACCTAGGAAAAATTTACGGGGCAATCAATAAGAACGGCATATGGATGAAGAGACCTCATAATGAACTCTATCAAAGGACCAACATAATTACGGAAGAAATTAGAAAACGCCGAGCAAAATTTTACACTCACATCTACAGGATGGAGAATTCCCGGACGGCAAAGAAACTACTTGACATCATTGTTACGAACCAAACGTTCGTAAAGCATTTAATTCTACTTCCCTATCTACTACGAACTCTAAGTTATTAGTGTTCTATGAGAAACTTACCAAGTGTATAACTATTCTGTGAATACATAAGTATTCTCTGGTCATAAACATTCTTTGGAGATTACAAACTCCATGTGATTGGCAAGTTCCATGACAACAATCGATATCACATTCATGAACGTGTTCACTATAGACAGTCTGTGCGTCTGCTATATAAGGGCCACCGTTCGAACCACTACCAGCATTAGCTCAGTCTTCATTCCGTGGGACACGACGTTACTCAGCTGCGGCAGTGTATAAATTCAAGTGACACGCTGTCACTCTATCACTAGTCGTCGTCTTACTAAAGCATTAGCTCAGGCTTCCTTCAGAGGCGTCGCTATGACACTCTGGAGATTCAACTTCGAAATACGTGACAGGTTGTCACATTCTACGTGCATCTGCTGTTTATCGTCGTCCGGACATTGAACAATGTATCAATGATACGGCCTATTCTTTGGACCATGACTTTTATAGAGTCACACAACTGCTGCATCGTTACTATTCATGCCATAGTGCTATGAACAATTCAACGAGACATTGAACATGCTTGTTCACATAAGTTTTCTAAGTTTCAGCTATTCTCACTGCATCAATTCTTCAAAGCTGTTACGAGGAAGCAACTCTACCTTCCCTCAAGACCACGGTAATTGCGATTATGGCAGCGAAGGACCACATCCCTACAACGCACTACATCATTAATAAGTATTAACACTCGTGCTAATTAAGTATTAACGAGATTCGCATATAGATTAGAGGTTTCACTCAATCTTGTGCATCATTAAAATCCTGCTAAATTCACGGTTATTTTTAACCACTAATTATGTCTCGCAGGTTTTATTATGTATATGAAATCCAAGTTTGTTACGGGGGGTTTAACTCAAAAACTTGAGTTCTAAAGGGGTCTTTTTTTATGCGTTGACCAGATGCGGTCACGCTTCACCTTTTGCTTACTCACCACTTCGTAATTCTGTTTTAACCGTTGGGAAAAGGCTTGTATAAGGGATTTCCGCAAACAATGGTTTATATTTTATGATAAAGATTTATACATGTAGCTCTGCTGAATTCAACATTCTCAGAGCATTGGTTGCCCACAACAGCCAATTTCAAATTTGGTACTTAGGAGAATATTTACGTAATTCTGTTTGTGTAATTTTAAGGAAAGTATATGTATATCTTGTTCAATAAATGTTTTTTTTTGTGAATCTAAAACGTGCCTTATAAGAATCTGCTTTCATACTCATCTATTATGCTTGTTGAAACAAACAAGTACCCCCATATCCTCTCCTGTGATACAGCGAATGGTTATTCGTTTGTAACAATCATTACAAAGAGTAAATGTGGCACCGAATGACTGAAAGAAGTCCAGAGCGACCTGCAACAGATAGACATAGAAAATGTGGACGACCGCACCGAGTGCCGGAACAAAATAGCGAATATCAAGTTTGAGCAAAGAACATCACGACAACCGGGGAGAAAATGGACAGATGAACGGATGAAAGAGCATTCAGAGAGAATGAAGAGATTTTGGAAAGAAAACAGGAAAATCATCAGAAGATGAAATCGTGTATTAGAGTTCAATCGCTCTCCTAAAGGGGAACAACCGCCATAATAATAAATATATATTACAAATTATATAATATATATTATATAATATATATTATATAATATATATAAATAAATAAAATTGTGCGAAACGGCTGGGAATAAACCAAACCTTCGGGAGATGCTGGGTGAATTCAGCTCCTTGCAATTTAAAGAAATTGAGTAATAATAAATATTGTATATATCGGATTGTGGGTGAAGTATGAACAGTATTTCTGTGAAATCTGACACAATCCTGTTACATGAACTATCAGAATTCGTTTTGCGGTGACGAACTTCGCTTAAACTTAGTAAACTTGAAGTTAAACTCTTGTAAACGTTAGTAAGAAATCTAATTTGCAGGGAAAAATTATTTAGCGTACCGCTAATGCCAAGAAAAGTCATCGTTCATGTATTGCTTTTGTGTGTACCTTACACGGCAAGCCGAGCCAAGCAAAAGTTACACAAAAGCAAAACCATGTAATTGAAAGAGAATTTAATTTGTTTACATAAGCACACCACTGACCTTTGATAAAAATATACATTCAAAATTTTGTTCAGCAATTAAGAAAGAATTAAGCATATCAAACAATTAAGGCCATCAATCATTTTAGGACCATTAAATGAGTAATCAGCTCTGTCTCTTGCGAATACATGAATACGCAATCTTCATGAATAATGGAAACGCTATCAATTTCTGGAGCGTAGGTAGTGACATACATGCAACAAAATAATTAATCAATACTTATAATTGAAGTATACGGACGAAGTGTCCTTCCCGTAGAAGAAATTAATTTTCTCGCCTTAAAAATCTTTAAGAGAAAAATACATAAGTGGAAGAATATGTCTATTGTTATTGGATAGTGAAGCACCGCAAGTTTTGTTCTTTGGCGTTCCGGAAATTTATTTTTCTTACCGATACCTAATTTCAAAAGTAATTTGTAGGTTCGTTTGTCAACAGTATCTGACTTGGTATTGTAAAGAGTTCCTTGGTATTCCTCTATCGTTTAGTTCTTTGTACATAAAATTTAATTTGTTAAATATGATTTATTTTGAATGTAGATTATATATAATATATTTATTAATTGCTCAGGTGAATGCTTGAGTTCATTCAGATGTTGGAGTTTTCAACATCGAATGTCCTTGTCGTAATTTTTTCATAAAATTAAGTTAATGTTATCAAGTGTTCTATTAACAAAAATTACTTGATGAATTGATTATAGTATTCTTCCATCTAAACACTAAACAATTCGTATTTGACTTTTCTCTCTATTACCTCTCCTTTTGTCATCCCTGATCGTAATTTGATTGATATGAATCGATCTCAACCAACTGATCTATTGCTGTATCATGAAGCAGTTGTATTTCTATTTTTCGGTCAATCTCTAAATTAAAATATATTTCCATGTAAACATAACGATTTGTCAGTATGTCATTTTTATTTAAATCCAATTTTACATTTTATTTGTATCTGACTTTGTACTCTTCAGGTAGAACTGAGTTTGGTCGACAAGTGGCAAAAATATATCATCAATTTCGCATCATCCCTACGAACAACAACCAACACAACTTTTCATCAAAGATCTGGCGAGAAATGTCTCTGAAAACACTCCAATCAGCGAAGGTATCTACTAAATCCCCAACAGTTTCCAAATTCTAAGGCAGGATTGCTTCAACTTAGCGAATTGTTCTCTCATTAGAGGTAATCCTCAGGTAAGGATTTAGTCTCACAAAATTTCCTGGAAATTATCTGTTCGTAACTAAATTTTGGAATTTCAATGTAGGGGGTTCTGCATGAATGAACGGATTATCTTAACTACCCCACTGTACTCTGAGCGGTCAATTAGACAGATTGCACTGTTCAAAAATACAGGTACAGCATTACATATTCGATGTTTAGTGAGTGATATTCAACGTGTCAATTTGATTTTTGACCTGGCTAGGAATTAAAGAAATATTAATACACCTTAATCTACGCTTCAAATATGTCATTTACGGGTGTTTTGAGCCTTTCGGGTATTTCTTTCGCGATTTCTCTCTAGTCGATCCTGCTGTAGTATTTTTTGCTCATTTATCGTCAAATATTAGCATTTTCTTCCCGTTGATATTAATAATTCTTCTTTTCCTCTTCACACGCTTTGTATGATCCGAGTTACATCTATTGCCACCTCTAGGCGTTGCTCGTATTTGATAGCATGTGCTAGCATCTTCGCTTGAAGCAGACGTGTAGAGAAAAATGAAAGGGTTGGAGTCGGATTTGAAATGGTACCTCATATGCGACGATTGTTTTCGTATGGGAGAAAGGGATCTTTACAAAAGTTACATTTTAGAAAATATATAGTAAAATTTTTTCTTCAGAGACTGATCACCAGTACATGATCATGAAATGATCAGCATAGTGATCATTTTCATAGACGGGGTCATTAATAACTGGAATGCCCTTGTGATGTCGAAACTCCATCGTGGACTTATCAATATTCAAATAGTTAAAACGCATGTCAGGTGAACCACACAAACCAACACCTTGCACCAAGTGAAACGTTCAGTAGCAATCAGCTCACGCATGCGTACATGCCACTGCCACATGCACGACCCCCGTTTGCGGACGACGTATAAATATTTAGCAATGTCCTGTTTTTGAAAGGTTTTCCACAAGGATCCAGCGGAGACCCGGACGGACGCTCTTATGGCCAGGATTTACACATATACGGCAGGTTTCAGACGCTACGGCTTTATTATTTACGACACGCACTGTTTATCGCTACACAAACGGGCTCCGAGTGACTTGGTTTATTCGTGAAGCAAAGAGGGATATGAAGTTTCTTTGTTTGTTGGACAAAGAAAAATGACTCATTAATATTTACTTATTCTCGGAGAGAATGTGGTATTGAAAAATGAACTGGGATGTAAAAGATAAATTTTTCGAAAGAACTGCGGATAATTGAACCGTAATTAACATCCTCTTTGCTTCACGAATAAACGAAGTCACTCGGAGCTCGTTTGTGTAGCGATCAACAGTGCGTGCCGTAAATAATAAAGCCGTACCGTCTGAAGCATGCCATGTGAGCGTAAATCCCGGCAACAAGAAGGTCCGTGCGGTCCTCCGCAGGATCCTTGTGGAAAGCCTAAAAAATAGCGCATTGCTAAATATTTATGCGTCGTCCGCAAACGGGGGTCGTGCACTTGGCGGTGGCATGTNTATATATATATATATAATGTGTGTGTGTGTACTGGTGTCTGTGAATAATATAATTTTTATGTTTATCATCAATTATAATTTGATTCGCGGTAAAATTATATAAGAATCTTTAATGTGTCTTCACATGTCTTATAAGACTGAAAAAAAGAAGAATGGCATGAACGCTCTTAAAAGTGGCTTTTTACTGACCGTTTTATCCATATAGAAAATTAGCGATTAAAGATGGAATCTTGAAATTTTGATGTGGTGCTTTCGTATTGAAAATGCTCATTAATCAAGATTTTTTAATATTCTGATTTCAAAGGAAGAAATTGTGTTGAAGTGAGATTTTTGAATTTTTGCTTCATCTCTCGAACTTATGGAAATATAACCTGGGTTTTTCAATTGTTAAGTTGTCGTTTAAGTGATATAAATCGTAATACCTTAGTTTTCCGATATTTCATTTAGAAATGCGTGAATCTGGTGTTGTATGTTTCACGTTTTTGTCATGCACATAAATATTCCCACGTATACCTATTTTATACTCCTGCATGTTATGAATCTCTTGGACACTCCTTCGACTGAAGCAAAAGAAATCGAGAATAGTCGTCTCTTCATAAAGAATTGTACTTTTATCAATATTAGTATTTACGCATTTAACTGATTCCGAAGAATATATAGCGTAAAATTTTACATTGCATTGTACATTACATTTCAAGAAACTCAAAGCCTGCAGAAGTGACATGAATGATAAATACTTACACTTAGTAATAATTGACAACACGTACAATCAACACGCTATAGGTTGTATATGGATATTGATGGACATTGAAGGTAAAACATTTGTTCCCAATTTACAAAATTCATGTTAACAGTACCAAGGGTATTCAGCTTGCTTTCAATATTTGCCACTATTCGAATGCTATTTGTCACAGCATCCTACTGCGTCAGAATGAAAGTTTGTTTTCAACCTATGTTTGAGGCTCAGTGTCAACTTTACAAGTGTACTCTCTCGCAAAATGTGTTTTCAAACCTCATAAACACATATTTATTTTCACACCGAACATGAAGTTAGAATTGACGCGCGAATTATTTTGAATTTTGGGAGCAGGCGCAAACAACCATTTATTTTTATTTTTTAGCATCTATTTATTTACCGGAGAATGTGAAAATATATTTGAAATATTGCTTACTTCTAGAATATAATGAAACTTACGGAACTGCTTCAAAAGAAATATTGATCGTTTTATGAATAATTTTTGAAATTATGGAGAACTGAATGCTTTCAACTAATTAATTCAATAAACAATCGGTGAAATCGAAAACCTAAACTACTAAAAGAACGAAAAACAATAATAAATTAATATAAAATGAATTTAAATGAAGTAATGTAAAGTAATTATGAACATTTAATAATCCCCATCGCATTTCTAGGTGTCAATGCACTATCCGGAGTTTTTTTGACACTAGAACCGACTTCAGTGGCAGCGTCACTCACGTCGCGCAAAGAAAACTGTCCAATGAAATATGTTTCTGTTACCTAAGATTAACCTAAAATGGGGCTAGTCGTCATCAATAAAAATACGTTACGTACGGTCTTCAGGAGTTTAGGCGATTGGTGCAGTGGTAGTACACCTTCGGCCATAGTAGGAGGTCCAGGATTCGAGTCCCAGTTCGCTACAACTTTCATCTGGCGGTGAACAAGTTTGCAAATACTATTTTCTCAAATTTAGTTTTAAGACCACGTGGACACAAAGACAAAATCCGAGGTAATCGATGAAAACATAATTTTTTGGGAGGGAAAATAATGAAAATACGAAACCGTTGATAACTAGGGGGGTTGTTTCTTTCAACCTCCGATGTGCTATAAAAAGACAAATTTACATAACATAGTTTTATAATCCGAAGTACAGCAAGGTCTTACTTATTTTTCTCGCTAAAACGATTGAGGCATTTGTTATGTCGTAACACAAGCTTCTCGATGCCTTCTTCACAAGAACCATCAGCCAGGGAGGAGAGATACGTCTTGACGGTATCCTGAAGTTCGTCGTTGGCGACGAAACGTTGTCCAACCAACCATGACTTCAATTGTTGTCCCCTACTGCATAATGTCCAACCACAACACACGTTTTTGATCCCCCCAAAACTGTAGCCATTGTTTTCCTGATGCTCAGCGCCTGCTTAAACTTTTTCGGCGTGCTTGGAGAATCTATGTGCATCTACTTTTTGAGGGATCAAAAAGAAGTATTGTTGGTGGACTTTATGCATACCACGACAGCACATTGCTATGTTAATTATTATTGGACCAAGAGGGGAGTACGAACCAACTCGAATTGTTCTTGTGGCAACGGTGTGGAAACAATAAACCATGATCTATTTGATTGCCCACACTATTATCTTTAGCGCAGAGAGTGGTTCATGTAACTGAAAAGGAATGGTTTGTATGTGAGGAAAGACAGGACGCAGCTCATTAGTACTCGTCGATTGTATGATGCTACATCGCTTTTTGTGGAGAAGATATTTACACTTCGTCCACTTCATGCTCGATGGCAGACAAGTACCGACCTCCTCATGGTTAGGGACGGATGGTTTAGCTTCGTCCCTATAGTCCGGCTAACACGAGTCACCCCTTCTAGGGGTAATAATTTAGAAACAACATCCAACTACTATGAATTGTAATGAGAGAATGTTATACAAGGTGGAAAAAGGAGAAATGTATTATGCTGAGAACAGACAATAAACATAAAAATTGTGGAATGTAACCCCTTTAGTTACTGATCTGTAAAGGGACGGGGAAAAGAAAGTAAATAAATAAAATAAATAAATTTAAGCAGAAATTGATAAACTTTGTTCAATGGATGCACCTTGTGAGGTGCTATATACACTACGGCGTAATGTTCTGGGATGAGTGATGGTAGTGATATTTTTGGTGTTGAGGAGGTTCAATTATGGTTGCAGAGCAATTTGTGTTTTTCTTTCTATTTCTCATTAACTTCAAAACTTTTTAATTTATAGTGTGTGTGTGATCTCTCTTGTTATCCCTCTGTTTTTATTTAATTCGTTTTAGTTTCTTGTTTTGTTTTGAAAAACCTTGATTTGTGTGTGTGTGCATGTATAGTCCTGAAGATGACGTAAGGTGGGGTCAGCACTCCAAGTTCGTCAAATCACTGAGAATTATAATTGTTTCCTTTATTTTTATTACAATTGTTTTATAAAACATTTTGAATTGTAATGATGAAAAAAATATGATTTAATTTATATCTATCAATCAATAGTATAGTATAAACAATATTCAGACACTCGTCTGACTCATTTAAAATACACAAGAGTATGTTTAATCATGACGGCCGAGCGCAACTGTTTCGTGATTTATGCATCATACCGCGGAAAAAATGAAATATCCTTTTGTAATGTCCGTTGACATACACATAAAAGTGAAGTAAAATATACTAAGGATATTTACTACAAATCGAAGTAAACTTCAGTCTCTTTCGTGATGTAAATGTTGGTATATTTTCGAATATAAGTTTTTTCTCCATAAGACGCAATGTATTACACCAATTATAATTGCAATTATTTCATTTAAATCGCCTGTGAGGTGCGTTTTTCAAGTTGATATCCCAATAAGTACATGTAATTCTGTTTACTTTATATACATGCCAATTATATACATTTTAATGATTTAATTCTACCCACTCTAGTACTACCTTAATTATAGTCGAATGATGTATTTATTATTACCTAAACCAAGATATCATATACTTAATCCAACATGTGGTAAAGAATTTCGACTGACTCACTTTTTATACTTCTTCAATTTTTAATTAATGTGATTCATCATTTTAGGTAACACTTTTTTCTTTTCGCAATTGTTCTTACGTATGCTGATGCATTTCGGCGAAACGTCTCATCTTTCCTGACTCATCTAGACTCTGGATCTTCTGAAGAGCTGCTCATTCACATCCTATTCTAGCGTCTTGCCGTAATCCCATCGAAGGACCGCCTCTCCCATAAATCCTAAGCGGGGTCTATCAGCCGATAACGAAGTCTCTTTGTGAGGGTGATTCCACAGCGCTAGTTCTTCCGTCGGGGCCCCAAGAAAGATGGCGCGCAATATGTATGGTCACAAACGCAGTCGCCCGCCAGGGAACAAGTAATAAATCGAAACAGGCTTACAAAGCCCTAGAGGCGCGTAGCGTTGTAAGGCCATGCAAATTCGTCGAGAAAGTGTGAGTAAAGGAGCTTTATGTTGTAATCCATCATATGGCTTACACTGGGATGAGATAGTCGTTCATCACAGCTGTTCCATCAGGATTTGATACATGTTGATATGGTAATCTTGGGGGATATTTCTTTCATCTACAATAACTGCTTTTGACTTCAGATCTTCATAAATCTTCTCATTCTAGACCAATCTGAGTAAGATAACATTTTTTCCTGCATTTGGTCTACTTTCGCAAACTAGAAATAACATTGCACCTACATGAAAAGAAAGTTCGATAATCTTCAAAATGTATAGAACGATATCAACTCATTTTAATTATTATTTTATGGTATATAATGGTGTATTTTCGGAAAACAGAATACACATTTGAATTTTTGTACGAGCAATCTCTTTTACATGTTCCTTGATGTTTACTTAACATAAGATATCTACTGTACTAAGTGATAACGATGATCAAATGAATCGTTTGTGTGTGGTTTTCTTCATATTCACTAATAAATGTCGGAAATAAATTTACGAACTCAATCAGATGAATAGAATTGAGGATGCTTTTGGTTTTTTCGAAGTAGATTCCAGATCCGTGGACGGAAATCACGGGTCCCAGGAAAATTCGTTCCTCCTCACCACCTCCACCAGAGCTAATCTACACACTTGAACGTTTGTATCAATGCACGCATATACTGTAATGATTAAGTTCTTAGTAGTACCAATTGAAAACTGTGATAAATATTGGATTTAGTTTCGGGGGGACAGGGGATTTAAAAATTGGGAATCAGAAAACTAGAAACTAGAAAGTGTCGGTGAGGAAGTAAGTTTTTCTAATATTTAATCTGTAATCTTTCAATAATTTAGTGGCATGTTGCGTAACACGATACACGCGATAACTGTGTAAAACGAAATGAAAATAGAAACCTTAGTCAGGCAAATATGAGAAGACAGATAGGACGGAAGTAGCAATCCCATGTTTAAGAGTTTAGCGGGTTCTCTTGTCGCACCGGAATGATTTTCTCTGGAAAAAAGACGATAATGCTCGGCATTAAGACATTCCAAAACACGCTTAATATTTGAATTTCATAAAAATCGTTTGAGTCCTTTTCCAGAAAAAAATATACGTACAGAATAAATTTTATACTTGAGCAAAAATTAAATAGTAAAACCTGCCGGCCCGAACCCCCTTTGGGACCCTCCATCTCGTCGGTTTCTTCAGACATAACATACTAATAATCCTATCAACTCTTAATTTTTTGCTTCTTTATGCAGGATACCCGAGGAAAAAAGACCTTTTGGTTCCGCAGTTAGACTCTCTTAGCAACCGCGGAACAGAAGAATATGAATTAATTATTATACATTTACTAGCTGCTATTCCAGGTTTCGCTCGTGTCTTAACATATAAAGGAGAATTAAATATTGACAAATGTGTAAGAAAATACTTATATTTATAAATGATTTATTTGTAATTAAATGGAGTGTATTATTGTTGTATTAAAAATCATATTCTAACAATTGTAATTTTAATGTTACTATATATATATATATATATATATATATAGATATATATATATATATATATATACATATATATATATATATATATATATATATATATATATATATATATATATATATATATATATATATNTACACATACACATACACCTCTTATGACGCTGCAAATCCATAGGGCGTTCACAAAAACCCTTGATAAACCCATTCGCTATTGCTGGATAAAAATTACGTAAAGTTAGCAACTTCTTCGAGGAGTTTTCATTCAAATTTCCTGTACGCGAAGCTGTAGTCGCTTCTCTCAGATCTAGACGTAAAGACTGTAATATTTGAAGTTAACGTTTTCTTTTACATAAAGTGTAAAGTTTATGAAATAATACCTCAGACTTGAAGTCAACCTCTTTGTTATTCTAAATTTATCTCGTTCACATGGAAACCACTGGAATTAAACAACACTTTCGGTTTTTACAACTTTTTTAAACACACGCGCTAACAAAATATTAAGTATTATGTATTAGCGATAGTGAAACCAATAAATTACGAAATTATTGCAATAGCCAGTTAATATTAATATTTTGATGAAAGTATATTCTAAATAACAGAGTAGATGATCAAATACTTCATCGGGAGTGATTTAAATATGTGTCCTGACCCATTGCTGTGACGTCTTAGCTACTGTATGTGTAATAAATCTTTTAGTGATATATGAATGATACACGTCGCCGTAGGAAGAATGAATAATGTTCCCCAATGCCTACTGGAAGGTCGGCAGATAGCTTCTGATCCATTTTATACGTAACTCATGGTAGTCAAAACTATGTAAAGGTTGGTATTGAATTCAAATATCCTTAGGAATTCTCCTGTCTTGTTTAAAATAAATCATACAATTACCAAAAGTGGATGTTACAGTTGGGGAATCAAATATTTTCAACAAATGTGTTTTAGTTCACTCTTAATTTTTTTTATTTTTAGGAGCAACGTTTCTTATTTGTAAACAAGATTAGAACATTTGTATTCATTATCTCGATCCAACTGGCGGCCTGCCAGTTATGGTACATTATACATCAAATTTTTCATCAAACGTAAGAGGGCACAACCTTGCGTCATAAAACTATGTTGTCAGAATTAATATTCGACGTGGCTTGTTTTTACAGCTCTTTGGACAGTTTACAGTATGAGCGATGGGCTGACATCTTTCTTGTCCTTTGATATAAGTTTTTGGAAATTGGGTTGTTTGATTATGTGCTGAGATTTTACAATTTGACAAACTTTCGCAACATTTTTTAAATTTCTTCTTAATAGAGGTAAATAATTCTGAAAATATTTTTGTGTTTTAAAAATTTTAAATTCTTTCATAATAGCATCATGGTACTTTCAAATTAAATGTACAAAGTTGATGTAGATGAACAATTATTAATTTAAGTTATTGAAACAAAGTATTCATATCTGAAATGAATTAATTTATCTTAAAAGTGTTAAACAAATGAGGAAAATAACGTTGATTTAAAAACCCAGGAACTTCAGATCATAATTCTTTAAGATGTCAATAAGTACTAATATGGAGGATCTGTTTTCAACGAATGTAATACTGTTAAGCAAGATTCATAATCGATAAGCATATTTTATTCAAATGCAATTCTAAAGGGAAGATACTTTTTCTTTTTGATTATAATAAAGTCTTTATGCATTACAATCCAATAAATCACAATCGTTTGTGTGGTTCAAGAGCGAATATTTGATGAAAAGAAATGTACAAATCCTCTTTTCGTGGTATAGAAAAGAGTTCAATTTAGACAACGCGTGTCATTTACTTCTAGAGCGACGCATCCAATCTTTAAGACAACATGATGATAAGACCTTGTTATTTTGTAAACCGAGTAGCGTTCAGTGAGTTTTTATCAACACACGAGCAATTTCTCAAAATTACTAATTGTATAAATTGACAAGGTGCATTTTCTACCATAACTAGAATGAATTGATCACATTTAAATGACACTTCCCTACATCAAATGGGTTGGTGTGTAATCTAATATTGCTTCTTATAAGGTAAAAGTCATACTTTTTGCGTTTAGACCTCAGAAAACTCGAATTTTTGTTATATCATTGTTTCAATATTATCCTTCTTCTTCAGGACTACATTTTTGCTTAAAAATTACCGCTATAAATAAATAAACTTTACTGTCAATAAAAAAGTTTCAAAATGCGTATGACACGAGGTAAAAAAAACTACGTTAGGAAGACGATATAAATATGAAGTATGAATATGGAGGTCGAAAATGTAGTCAACAACTTTATATTTTCATCTATTGGATATTTTTTCGTTAAGAATTGATTTAAGTGTAGCTGAATTTTCCTTCCCCTATTCGAACACTTGCGACGGAATATTCCAGAAGCGCATCTTCCCTCGCGGAAGGAAGGTGGAGTGTGCGGCCGGGGCGACGTGGTCGACAGCCTCAATCTGAAACCCGGCTGCTCCTCCTTCGCCGGTTCAGCCCCTAGCCGCCTGCTATGATACCTGCTGTGAATTTTCTATGGAGGGTGTTCGTCGACACGTGGGACGCTCTTGTCGCTTCGTCCCTCAACGATCTTCTGTTCCCGAGGGTGTTCAAGGATCAGGCTCACCAACACACACCTGGGCGAGGGCGATCGACCCTTTTACGACTCAGGAATAATGCATTTCCCAAGGAACATTTGCGTAATTCTTCGTCTGAAATTAACTGAAAACCATATTATTTAATTTCTCATACCCCGTCGCCTCATTTTATTCCATGCCCAAATTTTATTTATTTTATTTTATTTCGTGCCTAATTTTTATTATATGATAAGATGAGATAGATAATATCTTTATTGTTTCATAAGTTTGCATGTTAATATAGAATATCTGGGGACAGAGCTTCGCTGCGATGGCTCACAAAATCGGGTTATATGATTTTATATCAATTGCAAATTGTTTTAATATAGTACCGATGTATGATCATGCATATGATTATCTTGACAAAATCGATTTAAAAAATATTTTTCGTAGAGGGATTCAATCCATGGTTTACTTGCTCAGTTACACTGCTGTGTATCCATTAATATGACGAATGACAATGCCATACGTAACTATTTTGCTAATTTGGTAACTGCGCAATTTACGTTTTGTGTGTGTGTGTCCGGATTTAAGGAGTGATTCCTAATTTTATGGAAATAACACACTGTATTTACCCGTTAGAACAGATACAGAGAGTAAATAGATAATAACCATTTGGTTTCAATTGTCTAAACGTCTCGAATATGTACGTGTGAGGTCCGTGTTCGATTCCCCGCCAAGAACGATTTATTTTTATTTATTTCAAAAACTTTTTTTTAAAATAAAGAACAAATTTTAAGTCAGATGTCTCGAAAAACGTGACACCCATATATACTTTACATATATACTTTTGGTATGCGAATTTCCGGAAAAAGCGAATTTTCACCGAATCGGTACGTATGCCATTGGATCCCTGTGGTAAAAATCCCTTTATATATCAATTTTGGTGAACATTCTTAGAGTCGTTTCCGATATATACATCCACACACACACATATAACAATTGCTCGTTTAAGAGTATTAGATAACACTATAACACTTTAAACAGCACTTTTACATTACGTATTTAAACTAATCAAATTAACATTAGATTCACGACAAGGCTTATCTAAATCACTCTGAGGTAATCTACTTTTATAATTCCAGATAATACATTTATATTTCCCTTAAATTATTACATTTTTTATAATAATTGATAATTACTTGTGTTTTTTTAACAATAGCATTGCAAGGATTCAAACCTGTGGCGTATGTTCACACTCTTAAATTATGCGCTCTGTAAAGAAAAGGACCGTGGCTGACAATTTTTTTAAATTTTATTTTTAACTTAATTTTTAAATTTTAAAGTTTACAATAATTATTCTATAGTGTGAAAAAGTATGACGAGTTTTTCCACCTAAACCACTTGATTTGTGCGAAAGAATTGGGAAGGAGAGATGTTGGGTTGCCCGGGATTTAAGGGTGCCAAAGCGACATTGGTCTGGAGCAGGTGAAGGAAAAACTCCAGCTGAAAACCTCACCCAGTTGTGTCAAACGGGGGATCGCTCTTCGATTCATGTGTGCGTAGGGTGGTAGGGTTCTACTGCACCACGCTTAAGTGTCATTACGTTTATATTTCTTTGAGGGTTGTGTCATTAAAACTCTCCGTCCTAACCATATGTTTTGTGAAAGACGTCGGGAATGAATTATGTCGATTTGTGCTACTGTACAGGACCGCAATTCGTCTGGCGTGAATGTCGAACATAGTTGGACTGAGCATAGCTTTGATCCAAGTTTCTCGCGCCTTGTGGCATTCAAAAAGAAAAATAAGTTACCACTTCGATTCTTTGTATTTTCAATTTACACACAGTTCTGTTGAACGCTAAAATGAAAAGTCAGGAAGGTTATTTTCTCTGGCCTTCACTTCATCGGTAATCGGAAGTTGAATAGCTATTGTTGAAATATCCATTGGCTTTGTCATAGGGTAATAAAGAAGTATTTAACTATTTTTATTTATATTCTATTTGAACCTTTTGACTCAGTTAATGCTAGCGGCAATTTAATTACGGAATATGTAGTACAAATTGATTCCAAAATTAATGTGCTTCTATTTTACCATTGCTCATGGAAAGTGCAAATGCATAATTTATTCCTTATATTTCATTTTACTCCAGATAGCTTTGAATCATTTGCACAGTATGAGCAATTAAACAATCAATTCTTTTAAACGCATAACTGTGGTTTATAATGCTATTCCTTTATTATAAATTAATTTGCACCTTATTTATTGTTACTAACGCATCACTCAATGCTACATAAATTGCCTTACGGTAAATTGAACACATAGTCCAGAGTTTTTATATAGTGTTATCAAACCTCGATGTTTGAGAAAACTTGTGTTAAGAAAACAAAATTATTGAATAAAGAACCCACTATTCGTTGTCCGCGTGGGTTATTCCTTATAATAAAAATAAATACTTTCAATCAAAAATAGTGAATCTGTTGGCTCACAAATTTTTGTTTGCAAGGAAACTAATTTTTTTTATCATATTTGTAGTAGTAATATAAATTTCTACTCCATTACATTTCTTATTATTGCAACAACAACTACAAGTGTAATGTTAAAACGCAATCGATCGTCATGACTTTTCTGCCCATGGATTAAGACATTTCTTCTATTCTTTAATTTAAGACAAAATTCATTCATGTATTATTAGGGGGAAGATAAAAAAATGATTAAAAGGGACATGATTTATACATATGATAATTTCTTAAATAAATTTACTAATTAATGATTTGCGTGTTTAAAATCTTTCATAATCTTTAGCCTCATGAATATGTCTTATTAGAAAATAGTAGTCTGTTACTTTTCATAATTTTTCCACAGGTGAGGAAATTTTACACTTCATTAATCAATACCGGCATTAATTACATAATGTAATTTGATTTTCCGAGGCAAATTACATTTTTAGAATATTCCTTTGACACTAGGTGCACAAAAAATGAGATAAAATATCTTTCATATTTTCCGTATTTCTAAAGCTGCATCTCCAAAATGCCTTGGACGTCTTTGGTCATAATTCGCACGCTACAGGCTTTGTCTCACTTTGTAAAGGTATTTCTTGCACCCGAAGAAATCTGCTTAATTTCGCCGAGTAAATTCTCGATAGATTTAAAGACTAAAGGAGCTGCTGAAGGGAGAATGGTATCATCTTTCCTCTTTCTTTTTAAACGTCCTGCTTTACGCGCTGAATGGTCTGGGATCGGTCTTTTTTTTTTCTCTTTTCATTCAGAAGTCTTCTTACGTGTATCAAAAATATTTTGATGAACAAGTGATTCTCTAAATATTCATTACTTTCGTTATGAAACCATTAGAATATCTAAAAGTTTTTTATTCACGGACTGAACCTAGCAAGCTATTATTTGCACACTCCCGAGGATATTACGGCACTTTTATTGTAGTAAAGTTTGTTTCTTGCCTTATATTTGGTTGTTAGCCGTGATATGGCATCAAATCGATATTCCAAACATTGGAATGATGTAAATAATACTAATATTCATATATTTATGTCCTTTCGCGGTGATTAAATTATTGAAGAATAGTTCTCTCTCCGCTCTCAATGAAAACAATAAATATGTTAATATAGAAAGAAAGTTATTGCCAATCGAAAAAATATTTATTTTGCGAAAGCGGTTTTCGGAAAATTATGTTATCTTCAGTGGCCTTCTCTGCCCTGGTGGGGTGTATGTGGAATGCCTTCTTCCATCCCACATTCCATTCTACACCCCAATCTACATTCCATTTCTCTCCAGGGCAGAGAAAGACCCTGAAGTTATCGAAAGCCGCTTTGGCAAAATAAATGTATTTTCTGTTGACAATAACTTTCTCTCTAAGTTAAAACCGAATACATTATTCATCGTCATTACCCAGTCATAAATACATTAAACTCTGCAAATTACGAGTACATTTTGGATTTAGCAAATTCTCACATTACATTATATTTACTTTTTCTTAATTTCACGTATTGCATACGGATCGATGGAGGACCAGAGACTGAATTTCACAGCCGATAAACTCCGTTGCATTCTTATTTTTTGATATTTCCAGGTGCGAAGGGACGGATGAAGTGATGAACGAAGATGGCAATAAAGATAAGCAGGAAATGGTGATACCCCGAGTAATCTGACTCAACTTCGGTGATCCGACGAGAACCGGTTATTTTAACGTGGTATGGACATTGGTCAACGGATCGCCAAATGTTAGGCACACTCTGTGAACGAAGGCCAGTTAACCTTTGGTGGGTTCCTGGACATATGGGAATCAGGGGAAATGAAAAGGCAGACGAACTGGCAAAGTTGAGATCTAGGGGTCACTTTGAGGGCCCGGAACCCTTCTTTGGAATACCTCCACGAAAGGTGAGGTTTGAGGTTGTCAATTGGACACACCAGCAACATCTCACCATCAGAAAATCACAGAATATAGCCAGGCAGGCTCGCGAATTAATCGCCGGTCCAAGCCAAGAATATAAGAAGGACCTACTAAACGTAGGTAGGAGTCGTATAAGGAAAGCAGTAGGTCTACTAACAGACCATAATATCCTACGGAGACATTTACACCTTATAGGGATCAGTCAGGATCCAATGTATAGGAGATGCGGCAAGAAGGAGGAAACCTCCGCGCATGTATTCTGTTTGTGAGAAGCTCTTTCGCAAACTAGATACCGTTACTATTTCCCGAACCTAGAGGATATCAGGAAGGATAAAATCCAATATCTGGTGTCCTTTAGAGAGACCCTGGAGATGGAATGACCCTGACTGTACTAAGGGACACAAAGCGCCTTTTGGGCCTATGTGCGGGGTTCCTCTAGTTGGAGCCCACCCATACTATAATCTAATCTAATCTGACTCAAATCGTTTGTGTATCTCGACAAATTCCTCGTGGGTTAACTAGAATTTTCCACTCTAGAAGTAGTAGGCGAATTTTACTCTTCGCCATGGGTTGCCCCGTTTAAGGTAGTTCTAGCATAGGTAGAATTAAATCACTAATATATCTCAAATTGACGTAAATAAATAGAGTAATATGTATTTATTGTGATTTCAACTTTAAAAACATACATCACCGGTCATTTAAATGAAATAATTGCAATTATAATTGTTGGTGTAATACATTGGAAGAAATGGTTATTTTAAAAGAAGACAAATTTTAAATCACGGAAATAATAGTTTCCTTTTATTGGTTGTAAATTTTCGGTAGTATTTGTATATCCTTTTTTATCCATAGGTCAACGAACATTACAAAAAGATATTTCACTTTTTTCGAGGTGTAATTCATAAATTACGAAACAGTTGCACCATTTTTTTTTCATGCTCTTTGGTGTTTTAAACAAATCATGTGAATTGAGTTCCCGGTTATTGTTTATACTGTACTGTTAACTGATGTATAGATATTATGACAAAGTTTAGAATGAAAATGAAGAGGTTGAAAGCT
>NNCF01128853.1:410744-438527 GCA_002313205.1 Laupala kohalensis | reverse complement strand
AATGTTTCTTCATCATTATAATTCATTATGTTTTGTTATGTAACAATTACAATAAAAATAAAGAAAACAATTGCATTAACTTGGAGCGCAAGTCCCGCCTTACCGACCAACGCCTAGCTCAAATATATCCTCAATGGATAATGATATCGAATTGCAGTTATATTAGTGTTTAGAAATTTGACAAATTAAAATTACTTGCAGGATTTTAAGCCCCATAGATATTGATAACAACTTTGATTCATTAACTTCTGCTGATGTTTATTCAAATTCTGTTCATGTTACACCTTTGTGATTGTCTTTTCTCGGCTTTAAAGGAGCGCTGAAATGATCACATAACTCCATTACAAAACTTAAGTTCGCAATGTTGCAGCTAAAACATTTAAAAATGTAAATACTTCAAATATGTCAAATATGTTTTTGCTCGAAACGCCCAGCGGATGCCAAAAGATGCTACGAGTCTTAACATCGTCACAACTTGACAAACTGATTTAAAATTAATTATTTTCAAGTTTATTGATGCATTATTGTGTTATTTTTCCATATGTTTGCTGTCAGTGATTTCTTTTCATTTATTGCAACAATTAATTTAGCCACGTCAGTAATGATTCTTGTGGTCACTGATGACACAAGTATGATATTTTAAAGCGACCTTAAATAAATAAAAAAAGTCTTAACGCATTACTTATCTTAGTGAAAACCGCTATTCAATAAGAATGTAGGATGTATTTGTGGTGGAAATTATTATTGAATCATCCTTTGTATACAAGACTTAAACGCTTCTGATCATAAATTGTCCATAACATTTTACGTAATCAGTGTATCAAATTTGGGCCTTATCATGATTGTGTAGCTTGTACAAGTTTGAAGAAAGCGAAAAAGCAGCATATATTGTTTACAACAATTATGAGTCGCTGCCAAATTTGGCTACTTTGTAAATATAAATTTTTGATACATCAAGTGAATCAACTCACTTCTAAGAAGGCTGAGACACAGTATGATATACGTATTGATGTTTCATTGGTTAACTTTTTTGAATTGCCAGGTGGAAGTTGTGCACGGACTTGGGAGACGAAGCGGATGGTACAGTGGACGGACACTTGCAGACAGAGCAGGAGAGTCCGGATCCGTCGCAATTCTCACCTGGCCGTTGACGATGGAAACACTCCTTCTCGAGTAGGTACTCGGAACTCGGAATATTAATTGAATTACTTTGTTTGTTGATCGTTATACACTAATTTTACATCGTGATACGCCTTCTAGTTATTTTTTAAATGTTATTTGTTCGATCTTCTTTGCAAGTTTTGTTTGAGAACCGTGAATTTTTATTTCACCATCGCCAGATCTCATTATTGGTTCCTGGCCTGACTCTATCTTCCGTCACTACACTTGTCAATACGACAACTGCTTCACATTGATTCCTTCCTCCTCCCTCTCAACCACTTTCAATCTTTTGCGTGGCTCCAAGAGCTCTTCAAAAGCAGCCTAACTACGTTCTCCGCCTTCTCTGCTGTTGCTGCGACCTCCCTTCCCACCCACCCACCCACGCCTAGTGTTGCTGGTGGCGGTGATTAAAACTTTTGTGTCGCCGCTCCGCAACAACTCGCAAATATGGCGGCTTCGCGTTGTGCTAGCCAGCTATTGTCCGGCGCTATTTCACCTTCCCCTTCCCCTTCCCCCACTTTTCAGGTCTTTTCCCTGACGGCCCCTTTTCCTCCTCCCCCCCCCACCCCCTCACAGCCAACAGCCAACAGTGGTACACAGAGGCCACTCGAATCCTGCATTGTGAGCGCTCTGGCTCACCGCGCGTTGCTACGCTGTTTCTTCGGTTAGGACGACCAGTGTTGCCAACGTTTCAACAGGCCAAACTTCGAAAAAGCCTGAGTATTGACGTTGAAGAAGAGAAATGGGGACGGTTTCAAAACAAGTTGAAATATGGCGGTAGAATTGATGAATTTATGTGTTTTTAAAAGGGATTTTGATTGGTGATAAAAGCGACAAAATAAAAGTGAGAGAATAACATCTTCTGTCACTGTTGTTTCGAAATGATTTCTCAAAAAGTGTTAATGAGAGGATTCGTGATGTAACTAGAAAATACTAATATACCTCATTTACAATAAAGATCGCATTTCTAAAGTATTACTAGATATTCGACACGCCCTTTTGATGAAACGTTGATGTATCCAGATATAACCTTCCCTTTTTTTCATTTTCGACCAATGATAGTATAATTAATTAGTAAACGAAGTTGTACATGAAAAATTAAGGGGAGATATTGCACCTGCGTTTCATTGCGAAAATAACAGAAAACATCCGAAGGAGACTTAATATTAAGTAGTTATTCTGTCGGAATGATGGGATGCAGTTTATGTAATGCCCTAGCTCTTGGAATTCCGACATTTTACGTTATTAAAGAACAATGAGATGAATGTGTGAATTGTTCTAATATCCGTCTGAGAGTAATATTCCTCTAAATCTTTCGGTTAAAATAAAATAATAAGCAAGATAATTCCAATCGGACATTTAGTTCGGAGTTATTCAGTGATTTTTTATGTGCACAAAAATGGTACAACTAGATTTTATATTCTCTATGTAACTCCCTGTTTCCAACAGAGTCATTCCAGGGGTTTGTACAAATTTATGTTCCAATGTATTATTTTCTTCTGTTCCAAATATTCAGTCATTATCACCACCTTAATCATTCCACGCTGTCCCGGCTTATATCCAGGGAAGGAGGGAGTTGCCTCGTGATCTAGCGTTTTCTCCTTTCTGCTATTTTAAGGCAGTTTTTTTGTCTCGTTGATATTAGCTTGTCCATGTTTCTCGTGTCTAGCATATCCAGTTTCATAAACTCTAGTATATTTTCCGCTCTTTCCATTTTATAATTAACACAATCTCATAGTGTTTCTTGTCATCCTTTAGACCGACATATTCCTCTACGCTTTACAACTATCTTCTAGTATGTATTCATTTGTCCGTGACCTGTCAAAATCTCTAATGTTTCATTGTTTGGAAATGCTACATCAAGATTACTGAAGCATAAACCAGTATCTAGTGCTAACTTCTGGGCGAATTTAGATTAAAAAAGGAATACCAGTCAAGCACGACCACACGTAATTAACAGAAAACACAGGGAGGAATCGTCCTCATGGACTGTGGCAATCGGGTCCCATCAAATTTGTCCCTTCGCTCTGCACTTCTTTGCTCATGCAATAGCATTGGTTGTCACGTGACCGGGTGACACGTTATGGCGTTGTAAGAGAGAACACTTGTGCTAAAGCTTTGTGGTGTATAAAAGCTTGATTATTGTAAATATTCAGAACAAGTTTTTTTCACAGTATTCATATTGATTTTATAACAGGACACGGAAACTTTAAAACGTACTTTTGTACAAGCCTTTTGCTCTAACAGAAGACGAAATTGCATATGTGGGAAAGAGAAAGAAACACAAACGTACGTATTTTGGGAATGCGAATTATACGGACCAGAACACTCTAGTATATACGACACATGAAGAGAGAAGGATTTACTCCTTATATTGGAGCAGAAATGATAAGCACAGAATACATAATTTTCAAAATATGCCTTAAAGGAATTAAGGAAATGAAGATTGGGCTAAACAAGGCAAGGAACAAGAAATCAATGAGGACAACAAGCAAATCAGTAAGAACAATGAGAAGAGAGACATGGAAGATAAGACAAAGAGTATGGTGAGATACTGGTGAGTGCATACATAAGAACCGTGTGCATAAATGAAGAATTGCCGGAACGGAATAAGAAGAGTCTTGGAAATTAGTTGAATATTCATGAGAGTAATATTGACCTCAAATTTTCTTTCTCCTTTAGTGATGTGCTCGAATTCATTCTATGCAACTCGCATTAGGTCATGGCTTAAAAAATGCACCGTGCTTGTAAGACTGCTTTACCGTCAGACGCATTTACAAGTGGAGCAAACATTCTCGTCCACCACAAATCAATAGTTCAAGGTTGTTCGTAGTCGACCATAAACATCCACTGTTCTAGTTGTAGTACTATTATGTGCTATTTTGGTATAGATCCAGAGTATGAAGATATGCATTTTACTTATTTTAGCTTAAAGTAATATATAGATGCATATCCTTATAATATTTCCTAATTTATAAATAGTAGAGCTCTAATTACCATGGGGTGATAATATATTTCAAAGTTATCAACCCTACATAATAAATTATGGAAATGTCATTTATATGTCCTCAGTAGTGATTAAATGATCATTATTTACACCCGAAGTTATGTTCCTTTGCTCTGAGAAATTTTATTTAAGGAGGGAAAAACGTAAACGGAAACGCTCTTTGTTTATTAGTTTATTGTACATTCAATTTAAAAGGGCTTTATTTTTTATATTCATATACAAACAAGCATATTGCAAAAATATTGGCGGGTCTGAGGGCCCATGCACCTATGTTTAAACCGGAGGATGCCGTCGGCTGCGCATACTGTACCCTGGTCACAGACTATTCACTCTCATCAAATGTTCTGTCTAGCGAAACCACCAGGTTGGAATCCTAGGCAGCGCGCTTCTCTCGGCGAGAGCGTGACAAGTTATACAAGTCGTAAGTGACCTAAATAACAAGTATGAAGCAGGCACAGCAGGAGACCCGGAGCTGGGTGACCCCTCCGACTCCAGCTGATGACGGTGCCGGCGGCTGGGTACTCGTGGCCTCGGCCAAACGAAGGCAGTCAGCCCAAGGCTTAAAACATCGCCCGCCCCCTCAGCGAGGGCTAGACAGTGGAGCCCCCTTGAGCAAGGGGCTGCCAAGAGCGGGTCAAGACAAAACGGATAGGGATGGTAGCTTAACGGGGAAACCCGGGGTCCACGCTGCCTCCACGAAGGTAAGAAAAGTCAAAAGGACTCAAATGAAGGCCTCAAAGAAGGCAAAGGGTAAAACCCCCCCTGGGCATGCGACTACGCAGTCAGTCCCTCGGCAGGTTTGCCCCACGCCAACCACGAGGTCACCGCCATATGGGATTGGCGAGATGAGCCCCAGCGACGCTCGAGCCATAGTGGAGGCGTGGGCCGCAGCTGAAAAACTAATTGAACTGGAGGGGACCCCCAAGCCTTCTCCGAACCCCAAGCGGGCAAAGGCTGGCAAAGGGAAATCCTCTCTCAACAGCACCTTGGCTGAGGGTAAGGTGGTCACTGGGTGTCGGACCGTGCTTTGGCCATCCGACTCCGGGCACTCCTCCGAAGCCAGTGACGGCGAGGCACTTCTCGTAAGTGACTCAACGCCGCTGACGGTAGAGGATCCCAAGGGAGCACCCGTGACGACCGCCCACAAAAGGGGGAAAGTTGAATCAGGGGCAAAAGCCGACCTCGGTAAGCGGGTAACCGTCGAGGGAAGCACCCCGGCAAAGAGGGATGCACCGCAACCCCAACGGCAGGCAAGGGAGGACAGAGCGAAGCGAAGAGCGGAACGCTGTGTCGAAACTGCTACTGAGAGTAGAACCGACCCGGACGAAGGGCAAGTCCCCCCCGGCACGACCCCGAAGGGGACGATTCCAAACACGGAGCCGCGGCAGACGACCCCCAAGGCCGCTAAGGCGAAACAATCAGTCAGAGACACCGATTCTCTGGCCCCGAGCCAAAATCGGCAGGAGACCTCTACCCCTCCAAGTAGAGACTCCGTGTTGAGCAGCGAAGGACAGTCGACTGCTCCAAGCAGACCGAAACCCTCAGCGCCAAAAAAGCCGGTAAGCGATCAAAGCGAGGAATGTCTTCCGCCTCTTCCTCCGAGGTGCGGGCGCACTCAGGAGGAGGAGGACCATTTGGAAATGGTGGAATTCCATAATGGGACGATGTCGGCCTTGACGGGTGTCCTCCAAAGCATCAAGAAGGCCGTCACTGAGAAGCAGATGCGGTGGCTGGAAGGCACGGTCTGCGACTTGGATGACGTGTTCTCCGCGATGTCTAGGAGGTACGCGGCTAAGATCGCGTCAACGGGAGACGTGGAGAAGCTCACCGCATCACTAGTAGCGGACGTCTGCACCAAGGTACAGACGGCCGTGAAAAAGACGCTGGAGGAGATTCCCCGACCACAACCGCAAACCTACGCAGACAGAGCAAAAGCTCCTAAGGTTACCGCGGAAGCTGCGAGGCCGATCAGCGGCGGTACTTCGATAGTAATTCACCCTAAGGGGTCGAATATCGGGTCAGCCGTGGAAACGAGGGCAGCGGTGGAGGCTGCTCTAAAATCCAAGAATCGGCGAGTAAATGTCGTCAGGGTAAGACTGTTGCCGAGTAAGGGGATAGTGGTTACGGCCGCCACCCCTGTAGACGCCATAAGCATAAAAGAGGCGTTAAGTGGCAATGGTTCCGTCGGCGTTCGCGAGCAGCGAAAACGGAAACCGAAGGTGACGCTGTTCGACGTGCCAGTAGGCGTGGGAGACGAGGAGCTGCTGGAAGACATCTTCCAGCAGAACTTCGCAGAAGAGGTCGACAACGACCTTTTCAAGCGACATGTTCGGGTGGCTTTCCGAATGAGGTGTAGGAAAGACCATGGAGAAAGCGTCGCCAACAGGGTGGTAGAGGTACCCCCTGTAGTATTCCGACTGTGTATGAGAAAAGGCCGTCTGTATGCAGGATGGCTCTCATACAAGGTAGCAGAATTTTTGCGCCCATCGCGCTGCTACAATTGTCAGCGATACGGCCATTCTTCTCGGTTCTGCCGACAGAATGCCCCAACGTGTGGACATTGTGCGGAGGAAGGGCACGATTATAGAAACTGCCCGAAGAAGGAGGAATCTCCTGAATGTGCCAACTGCCGCAGGGCGGGAACGCAGCGGAACCACGCTGTAATAGGCAAGGAATGCCCGGCATTCAAGCGTGCGATCAAGCGTGAGGGAGAACTTACTGATTATGGATCTTAAGTTTCTTCAACTCAATGCGCAGCGATCACAAAGCGTTATGAGTGAGCTGGCACAATATGTGACAGCTTCAGGGATCGACCTTGTCCTGTTATCGGAGCCGTACACACAGTGCGATTCTACAGCTGGGCTCGGCGGCAAGTACCGCATAGTGGAGAGCACAGGGTCACAACCTGGAGCGGCCATAATCGCGACCAATCAAGAGCTCTTTCCTCTCAAAGTGTCACAATATTGCTCAAAAAACTTCGCTGTGTGTGCTCTCGCGTACGAGGGTGGGGAGATATACATTGTATCGACCTACTTCGAGTATGGAGTCGACACGAAGGAGCATATTGATGAACTGCGGAGGATCGTGACGGGACTGAGTGGTAAGAAACTGATCATTGGCGGGGACTTTAACGCCAGAAGTGAGGTATGGGGGGACCGTCTGACGGATGACAGGGGGGAGATGGTGGAGGAATTTATTTCCAGATATCATCTGTACCTCTTGAACCATGACGAATCACCACCCACTTTCTTCAAGGGTGATAAATGTTCTCACATTGATCTAACTCTGGCTTCGGAGAACGTCATAAGAGCGACGACGGACTGGCACGTGGTTACAACTGCAACTAACAGTGATCATAACGCGATCCGCTTTAACCTGGGAATGAAGGTACGTCCACCAGAGATGATTCCTAGGAAACATTTCAATACGTCCAAGGCAGACTGGGGACGATTCACGAGCATACTAAGTGATGAGTTAAAAACGGTCTCGCCCGAGGACAATCCCGAAATCGCTTCCCAGCGATTGACTGAAGCCATCTCGGCGGCTGCAATCGGTTCCATTCCGTATAGAATGACCGGCGGCAAAAAAGGCACGCCTTGGTGGAATCGGGACTTGAATGATTCCAAGCGAACAGTCGGAGCCCTGCGGAAGCAACTACAAAGGGCTAAACGGAGAGGGGAGGATTTATCCGAACCTCGGCTCAAATATGCGGAAGCCAGGAATAAACACCTGGCGGCCGTAAGGAAATCGAAAAGGGACAAATGGAGAGAATTCGTGGAGGAAGCAACGCGGGTAAGCCCATGGGGGGTGCCTTATCAGCTAGCTTCCGATAAACTGCGTACTCCTCAGTTGTTGAGCACCTTATCCAATAATGGCCCAGATAAAGGCACCCTCGGAATGGAGGCAACCGCGCGACATCTTTTGGAAGTCTTATTACCGGATGATGACCATTCGGAAGACACGGAGACTCATGCGATAGAGAGGCAGGAGGCCTTGCAAAAGTGGGGAGCTGTAGACAAGGAGTCCCTTACTCCGATCACTGAGGATGAACTGGATAAGACTCTTCGGGCGCTCAAGCCCCGAAAAGCCCCTGGACAGGACAAACTCACATCCGAGATAATTAAGGTGGCCTTGCAAGGGACTTGTAAGAGCAAGTACCTACAGATCCTCAACAGATGCTTGGCAGAAGGAATCTTCCCTTGTGCGTGGAAGAAGGCTTTAGTAGTAGTACTAAAGAAGAGTCCCGAAAAACCAGATGATGAAGCAAGGTCCTACAGACCGATATGTTTACTGCCGGTCCTAGGAAAGGTTCTAGATAAGATATGTACAGAAAGAATATCGAAGTATGTAGAGTCTAACAATCTGTTCTCCCAGAGTCAATACGGGTTCAGACCGGGGCGGAGTACGGACGATGCTGTGGCATCCCTGCTGGGTTCGATTGAGGACTGTCAGACACGTACCAAGTACTGTCTGGTGATCTTCGCGGACATACAGGGGGCGTTCGACAATGCATGGTGGCCGGGAATCCTGAGACGAATGCGAGATATGAAGATTGATCCGTTTATATACAAGTTGTACAGTAACTACCTGTCAGAAAGAGAAGTTTCTCTCCCAGTGGGAGAAACATCATACTCCAAATTCCTGAACAGAGGTTGCCCGCAAGGTTCCAATAGTGGGCCGGTACTCTGGAATCTCGTCATCAACGAAGTCCTACAAGACCTAGAAGATGCGGGGGCCCGGGTGACGGCGTACGCGGACGACTTAGCCATCACAGTTGGTGGCGACAGTCGGAAACAACTTGAAGTTGAGGCGCAAAAGTACCTAGATATCGTAATACGGTGGTGTGAGAGGGCAAAGATGACCCTGTCTTCCAAGAAGACAGAGTTTATGATGTTTGGGAAACAGCTCGACTCAGAGCGACAGCCTATCATCAGGATCTGTGGTACGAAGCTGCGCAGTAGCGACGAAGTCAGATACTTGGGCTTGTATCTGGACAAGAAGCTAACATTCCTTCCCCACGTGAAGAAGGTCACTGCGAAGGGCCGCAAACTCTTCTTTAAGTTGAGAAGGATCTGCAAAGCTGAGTACAATATCCCCACAAACACAATCCGAACGATCTATCGAGGAGCGTTTCTTCCGATAGTCACCTATGCGGCTTCGGCCTGGGGGCACCGGATCGATCATTCACATATAAAGCGTGCGCTTCTTTCGGCCCAGAGAGGACCTATGCAAGGAATCACTCGAGCGTCGAGACTAACAGCGACGGGAGCACTTCAGGTTCTCAGCGGCTGCATGCCACTAGACCTGGAGGTTCGCTTTCGAAGCCACCTGTACCATCTCCGCAAGGGGAAGGAGGTAGTCATAGGCACCGAGTCCTTCACTAGGGAGACTATGGGAGCGAAGGGTAAAATAAGAGCCGCGCTTGTGATAGACTGGCAAACCCGATGGAATGACGATGAATACGGGAGGGATACCTTTAGGTTTATACCAAACGTGGAATTTGTCAGGAGGCATGCGTGGTTCAAGCCAAGTCCGGTGATAGTGCGAACTATTACTGGGTACGGCTCGTACAACGCAAAAAGGTATGACCGTGGTTTGATAAAAGCACCCCAATGTAAATGCGACCACTCAACACTGGAAACGGTGGGTCATGCCTTAGCAGAGTGCCCCTTTTACCGAGAGGAGCGCTCTGATTACCTCAAAAGGTCGAATAAGAAGCTAACTGGCGACGACCTAAGCAGTCTGATTGGCACAGCTCAGGAGCTCCACTCTCTTTGTGCTTTCATGACTGCGGTGGAAGACAAAAGGAAGCTGATATATGACACCTAGGAATTGACGGAAGTGACGCATCCTCTAGTGAGTCTCGCTCAGTCTCGCCATTTACGAGGATCAATGAAACGATAAGTCAATTCTTATTGACGAAAACCAAGACGAAAAGAAAATGAAAATGACACAAACATAAGCCAAGGGCAAAAATATGTTGAAGTGTGAATTTATATTATATTATATTATATATTAATATGTTGTATTTACTATTAATAAGCTATATTTACTTACTATTAATAAGTCTATGCAATTATATATAACTATAAGAATAGTAGAAACCGCCCGCCTCCCCGTGGCTAGGGACGGGAACGTCTCCTCTTCACGAGGAACGGCTAAGTGGCGGCACACACAACACCTGCACTCAAAATCACGAACATGATCTTTAAGCCGGATCAATAAGATAAGAGACTGTATTACTTCTGAGTAATACAAAATAGAATACGATATGGCTTCAAAAGACGATGTGCGACCGTCAAGTCCTGGTAAGTAGCTCATTAATGAGCTAAGGTACGGGACGTGTCAAACACAAAAATACACATGAACAAATCATCAAATGTTCTAGTTGCTTGTTGCTAGGCATTTAAGTTAAAAGAAAACAAAACAAAACAAATGCAACAAAAATAATGAAATTAGGCGGAATAATGCAACTAGAGTATTCTTGAGCTCCGGTGGAAACCACGGAAAACCAACGGTCAGGATAAGCAAGTACAATATATACATATACACAAGTAAGTGTGTTTAGGAAATGGAGATAAAATTAACTATACAGTAATACTTCAGAAAATAATAATGAGTAATAATAATAACACATAAGATCGATTAGTTGTGAAGAATGTGAATAATAATAATAGTAAACAAGTTAAGAAATACGAGTCATCTTCTTGTCTTTTCCTTCATTCTTCCTCCTTTTTTGAGCTTCCAAGTAACCTGAAACATAATTAAGAAGGGGCGGCAGAATCACATTCCTGTAAAATTTCCAAAACGTTACCTTCGTATACCTTACATTGGCAGAGAAGTCCTCCGCGATACGCGTATGGTCACCGCACAGGTACATGGAGGTCGCTCTAAGCATTTCCACTCGTTTTTTTGTAGGATGAGAACTTCACAACGATGGGGGTGACGTCATCCCCTTCTTCCTGTCCGGTGGGCACGCTCTATGTCGTTGTGGGTGAGTTCCACGCACATTCGACTCGCAACATCCCTCACCAAAATCTCCGAGTTCTTCCATGTCTCTCCTCGAAGTTCCTCCTTCCCGAACATAACGAGATTGTTCCGTCGAGACTGGTTCTCGAGGTAGTCCACCTTTCGAGTCAGAAAACTGTTTTGTGTCTCTAGAGCCGATACCCGCGATTCTTGGCTCCCTAACCTCTGCTGAAAATTTTTCATCTTCAGCAGGAGCTCAGGGATCCCAACCACTCTCTTAAGAACGTCCCAGACATCAGAACGGAGGTCCTCCACGGTGGGAGTCATTTGTCCTCGGTCCTGGATTTAATTCTACTCCTCCTACAACTAACAAAACACATATCGACGTAAAAGATAAAATATTGAGGATTTTTACCTCACAAGTAGTCTCACCCGGGTTTCAATGCGATCGTTGACCCAGCGGCTTATGACCGCACGCCACTGCTCGATGCAAATCATTTACTTGTCTTGAAAAAGTCACTTGTTCTTGAAAAAACACTCTTGAAATTTAAGAAATAAAGCGAGAAGCTCTACTTCTTCGAAACCGAGAACTTTCACCGTGGAGCCCACTCCAAACGGGAGCTCCTTCCGAGCACGTCCGCTCTCCTTCGAGGCAACTCTTATTGTATATTAGTCGCAGTAAATTACTGTATTGTCCTCAACGTGGTCATAAGTGGTTTGTAACAGCTCTCTTGAAGATAAATTATCTATTTATTTATTTATTCATTCATTCATTGTCAGTCTAACTGGTTTGATGTTGGAGAAGAGCTTGTACTCAATGTAGTCAACGCTTTTACTTCGCCATCGTCCATACGAGTAATTTTATTTGTTCCTCGCGATATGTTGGAACGCAGGCATTTTCGAATTTCTGAAAACGTAAATCTCACTTTTAAACAAAAAGATAGTACGGTGCGTGTTATAATATGAACATAATACACGGATTTGTATTTAATAAAACACAAAAAGGTATTTCGAAAGTACGTATTATTATCAAACTAAATATTATTCGAAAAGATTTGTTTATAAAAGGTAAATATTAAATAACACTGAATGGCAATAAGACAAACCATAATTCTGGTAATTCTTTTCCTTTTCCTCGAGCGACTTATAAACCCTGACTCTGTAGGTCTTAAACGAAACACAGCCGAGTGCTGCCCTCTCGGCCAGTCCTACTGTTTTCTCTGTCGAGTATATTTCCGTACCTTCGTGAGAGGGATCATCCTTCATTAGAGGCGGCAGCGGCAGCGGCGGCGGCGCTGCGCTGCGCTGCGCATCGAGGCTGAAGGAGGCGTACAGACTCGGGGAGGAAGCGGGGAAGCAAAAACAGCGCTACTACTGGTTTAGGAGTTTATGCACAACGTAGTCATCACACGCGATGCCAGGTGACGGTGCTACAGTTCGTTCATTTGGGAAATTACTCGCAGGAAAATTGCGGATGAAAATGGACTTTGATATTCATTTTGTAGAATTACACGACGCAAAATTGCCGGAGAAAACGTTCTTTGATAATGCGAGCTTGAGTGTTGGGATTTTGTATTTAATTTTCGCGGTTCTTAAGGAGCTTATACAGCAAAATATGTGCTCTCTTTAAACATTTTATGTGGTGACCAAATCCTGAGTTTTAGGAACTTTTTGAAGAAATTAATATGGCATAAAAGACTGTGTAGATGTAGTAATATTTTAACCTTCAGTAAAGAGTATTTAAGTATTCATGATTAAACTCTGGAAATAGTTTTTAATTATTAAATCAACAAATATATTTTGCAGTCATTATGTATTTATGCAACCATATTAACAGATAAATATAAAAAATAATATGCAAGACACTAATTAGGGATAATACGGATTAATTGTTGTTTTGGAAGTCCGCAAATTACGTATACAATAAAAGTAAAGTTTGTGCATCTTTCGTAGTGACATTTCTTGGAAATTTTCATAAAATAACAAGTTTCTTTGTAAATGGCGTTAAATTGTTTTCACATAATAAAAAAATATAATATCAAGAAGACAAGGGACGAGTTTCGGTCAATTAGACAAAAACCAGTAAAGTTTGAAAGCACTGAATACGCAACTGTGACAAAATTCAGTACAGGTTAAGAAAATATTATATATATAATTCTTTCCTTCATCTAGTGTCCCTGTTAGATATTCTGTTATGGTATTTCATTTATCACTTCTCTTTAAAACTGTTCTTCAATTCCTCCGCTTATAATGAAGTATTTACTTTACATCTTTTCAGAAACGAGGAAGAAAACGTAACGCGCATGGCAAACTTTGCCGGATAAAATATACGGCGTTGTTATATCTCTCGTTGAACCATCACTGTTCAATTTCGTAAGAACTATTCTTCTGCCACTTTTTGTGATCCGGGAAGAAAAATGAAACAAGATTTTCACATCTTCCATATCTTTGCTAATAGTTACCAGAGTTCGCGTCTTTGAAAGTTTTTCTAGTCGAGTTAGGGTGAGTTCATACAATGGTGGTTATACATAACGCTTCTGTTATTCTACAGCATACATCTTCTTGATAGATATATGAGATCGGTGTTAGGAAGGTCATAAAAATGTCCAATAACAATTTCTAGAAAAATGAAGGAAAAATACGAAGTAAAGAAGTTTTTAGTAAAGAAAAATGAAGCAAGGAAAATAAAAATTATGAATGATCCTTTTTATTACGCTTACGAGGCAATAACTATTGAAAATAACTTATCTGTTTTATGTATCTCTCCCTTCTAAAGAAAGTATTCGTCAAAACGCATGTTCCTAATATAATGTACATTCTATGAAATATTCTGGAAATAAAGATATCAAATCAATACAGTTTCGATTCTAGAACTATCCTTTGATCAAATATCCGTTTTTCGTTTTCTCGCTACTGAACACGAAACATCCATTTCCGCAAACGGGAAATTGTGATCGCCGTCCACAAAGTGCGCTTGACGAAATAGGTCAATGTACGAAACACGCTGGACCAAATAGAAAAAGAAATAACCTCAATGTTTGCGGAGCTAAGCGGATAGAGTTGGATTCCATTTGCGATAAAAAATTCTGGTGTTTAGTTAATTTGGTGGTTACTGTAATTATTAACCTGTGTCGACGTTTTGTAATATGTCTCAAGAATTGAGCGTTGTATATGAAAAATGAAATACCTTCATCGTTCAAAATAATATCAAATCATGTCGAGGGATTTTTTAGCGTGTCCGTGCAAAGAAATTTATGATCAGATAGGTTTAAGTTAATTTCGGGATTCTAAGTGGCCGAAGCGTCGAATGTTGACAAGAAATTGTAGAGTTCTCATAGTCATGGAATCAACAATCTGGAGTAAGTAGAGTTTAGTTCTTTTGGTAGTAAACTTTCGTATGTGCTCCAGAAATAAAAACAGAGAATTTGATGCAGTGTGATTCAGGAGGAGGCGGATTTTTTTATTCAGACTCTAGGATCTTGCCTAGGGACGGTGTATACTGAAATAATCAATTTTGAATTAAGTTATTTTAAGAGTTACAATTCAACAATATTTTCCGAATAAAATATAATTTATAACAATACGTACTAGTGAAATTACTTTTTTATGTTTTATTAAATACAAATTTGTTGGTATTCTGTTGATATTACAGCACATACCGAACTACTTTTGTTCTTACCTTAGGAGTGTGCTGTAATGTTAAATCCGCCTCAACCTCAGGGCCCTTCATCGGAATTGATGGGATGGTCCCTTGCTTGCTTCCGGAGAGTAAATTAGCTAATTCTCCTCCACGTGTTCATACGCAGTTTGTAACTTATTTCTTGACAACAAAGAAACTTCAAATAAACAGAGTTGTATTTGTAATGTATGGTATTCATTCATTGTTTTTCTATTTGAGTTCCGACGAATTTATGTGTTTCAAGCTTTTAATTTTGGGCAAATATTCTTTCTCGAACTCTCATTTACACCTAATGAGGATGTTTGTCATATTCAAGAGGCAGATCCTACAAAAAGGCTAACAACCCATGAGATTCAATATTAAATTATTTCTATGTTGCTGTTTTTGCAAATCAAGGAACAATTTGTCGGAGAAACGATCTCCATTGTCAGCATTATTGTTACACATATTTGTTCCGCCGTTATTAACATGTCTGCTTCTCTCTACGATGATAAAAGTGCTCTGAAAAATACATGGAATATTTTACTTAAAATAAATAAAATGGTTAAGAATATAAATCAAATATATAAGGAACTATTTTTAAAGTAGTACTACTTTAATTTAGTAACAGTAGGTGAGAACCAGATAAATAACTTTTTTTTTAACTTACTAATTTTTGATGGACGAATGCCATAAAATACTGGAAATTAGTAGTGGTAAGAACTACATTTTATTGTCGGTATTTCACTGTGCTGTAGAGAACCATGTTGCTAGATAAATATTGTTTGTAAGATACTATACGCTTCATATATGTCTACCCATGACATCAGTGGGATATTTACTGAAATGAATTCTACCAGCCACGTTTGCAGTAATATAATGTTGGTACTTCATTATTCTGAAATTTGAAATTCAATGTGAAGAGAACAGGAGACTGATCACAAGATAATTGGTATTCGGTAGTACTCGTACATACAGGAAACTGCGCACTAAATCTTTCGTAACGAAGAGATCTAAATCAGGAATTATGCTTTAGTTCGTCAATAGAGATAACGTCTAATTGGAGGTCGGCGATTGCTTTGTGGAGTACATTTCCACACAAAATGACAAGTGTTTCTCCAAAGTCCGAACAATTTGACAACGTCTTTGATTTATTTCGTTACTGTTTAAGGGAATGCAGAAATGACCTATGACCGTGTTTGTTATAAACTCTTTATCACCATTGCTTACACAAAATGTCATGATAATAATATTAATCATCCGTATTTTTTGTTCTGCATGTATAGTACAGTTATGAGTACAACTCGTTCTTGGAGTAAGAATTATGATATTCGAAACATTATTCTAGTATCATAACAGTTTGGTATTGTATTTAATATTGTTTTATACTGTACTGTTGGCTTTTGGATGATGTACACTAAATATTCACGAATGTAAAATTACGAAAAATCTCTTGTATTGTTTTTATGGATTAAAATAACGTTTGATTGATATTAACTAATTGTATAGTAGAATGTATTTTGATAGGGTTGGCACAACTGTAGCATCATGTGAGTCACGTGGGATGCAGAAGTATTGAGTGTGAGTAATAGTAAAATTAAGTTTATTTGTAGTTGAACAATATGTGATATTTTGACTGAACATCTTTTCAAGAATTCCTTTTATATCTATCTAGAGGAAGGAGGACTTCAAAGACATTAAAAAGACGGAAAGTTAATTGTAATCCGTTTACACAGATCAGAGCGACTCCAATTTCCGGAAAAAACAAAAACAAAGTGAACTAAGCTAGCGTAGAAAAACGAGTCAGTGAGGAAGAAGAAGATGGAGTGTAAGGTTCTGACTTAACGGAAGTCTTCTTAAGACGCGCCGTCGCAGTAGCGACTTCGTAGTTCAACTGTTCCTGCGCCGGGCAGTGGGTCTCTAATCGAATCCGACAATCGACCTTCCCTCGAGAAAATCCGTGAACGCGTTCGGAACGCCTGCCTGCGTCTGCTGGGACGCCTTCCTTGCCTTCGGAGCGAATCACCTTCTTCTGACCTGCACTGCACCACTTCGTGATCCTGCATTGCCGTTCGCAGATCATAAAAGTGTTTACATTTTCAAACCGTTTCTTTAAGGAAGTTTCAGCGACTTATTTGAATGTTCTTAATTTTTAAACGAAAAGGTAAATGATGTACGAATTGTACGAACTACGTTAATAAAATTTGAAATTGTTCGCGGGGAAATTTTTTTGAAGTTGTTCGGGCTCGATAAAACCACTGGTGGATCGGTGTTTATGTAAATTCATATTTGATTTGTAATGAAATAGACAAAAAAATCACACAAGTCACAAATATAACAAAAAAAAAGCATTACGAAGTTTTCCCTGCCTTTCCGGACAATTTAGAAAGGAATCAAACGAAAACTGTTGCGAAAATCATATCAAAGTAAAAACCATAACTCAAATACATTGTTTCAACTTACACGAAATAATTTATGATTCGCAGATTTTAATACATCAATTAATGTGATACTATATTTTATATTTATTTTTATATATAATCGTAATTGAAAGTTCCATATGTAGTGCTCGACTAGTGTCTGGAAAGCTTATAGTACCATTATTGCATTCAAATAGTCAGTTTGGTATACTGGATTTTCGTCATACGGCTTAAGGTAGCATGAGTATCCCACGCGCTAGTCAAATACATAATTATTATTGAAACTTTCAATAATATTATATATTCTATTTATATGTAAAATATCATTTTGACTATAATTAATGAATCATAGTATATTAAATACGGAAAATCATTAATTATGCCATTTAAACTGAAACATTCTGTTTGAAAAAAAAACGGTCTCTAGTTTGTCTAAAGTTTTCTTGTTTGATAGCTTTCTTCATTGTCTGGAAAGGCTTAATTTTTTGTATGGATTTCATTGGAATTTTCTTGGTAGTTTACTTAAAAACTGTCCCGCCATAGGATTTATTCGTGAGTGCCCGTGCAACTTTAATATGGTTTCATTCAAATATTAGCCCTGTAAGGTGCAAATGTTAATAGACGTATTAATATTTGTTAGTAGTTTATTCTTTCATAAAAAATTAGGTCATTCAAAAGAAGTTTCCAGGTTACTTACACTACCTCAAAGAACTGTGACAGGGACAAGTGTAATTTTGAAAGTCTGCATTTGTATGCGAGAACAAAGCAAAATGTTTTTTTGTATCTTTTTCAACGGTATTATTTGCGTTTTAGTTATCGTTTTTGTTGCGGAAGATTTTAACATTTTAACTCTACCTCCACAACCTCCGTACACAGAAAATATTCTCTTGGAAAAAGAAGCTTATCAAGTAAAACATCTGAAATAAATTTGGAGTCTTCTTTTAGGAAAATTCCGTGAAAACCTTAGGTATTGGACAACCATTTTGTATGGAACCCCAAATTCGCAATTCATGGAGGAATAACTTTGATACAAAATGGAGATAAATCCTAAAAATTCATTGAGGGTATGATTAGAGAGGGATTTGAAAATCTTGGACACTTCATATGGCGGACTTAAGTGGCATTATTGACGGGTGATCTAGAGGACTTACGTATTTGAATGAGTAATAAATATGATTTGTTTTACATGAAGTGTTATTTGTGTTTACATCATCGGAAGAAGTATATAGTTATATTTTATCTGGAAATTGAGGTATGTTAAACCATAGCAAAGAATTATTGCCAAAATAACTAAATTTTTTTTACTATAAATCTTTGTTCTTGTGAATAGTTGGGAAAATTGATTTACTTAGATACAAAGAAGAAAATAACTGAGCAACCTCAGTGGTATTCTTCCTAATGTACTTTGAACTCGTGTCAATATTTCCTCCATGAAAAATATATTTGGCATAGCAATTTAAAAAAATCAGTTTGATGTTTTTATGTAACTATATCTTATCGTATTTTCTAGAACCAATAACAAAGACTGTGTGGACATAAATCGGCTACAGTGAAAATCTGTTTTAATATTGACTTCTGATTATCTAAATATGCGAAAAAACGAAAACTGTTGTATGCTGGTGTTTTTGTATTTTTTAATTTTATTATACTCTAAATATCTAAATCCATTCATACTTTAATGAAAATTTATGGAATGGTCTTTTAGTTCTTTTCACGAGAGTGTTATGACTATACGTAGTTAAACACAGTTTTTAATTACTTTTGATGCAGTAAAGTTCAGTTGACATTGAAATCGATCGTATAGATGCGAATCGAGGATAAATGTAGAGTTAAATATACGAGAATACAAAATTTAGAACTAAAACCATTCGTATACCATTTAGGGAAGTACCATTTTCTCTTCGAAAATGGTGGAAAATTTCCAATAAAGATAAATGGAAAAAATGAAATATATATGATTCATACAATGCTCGCTTTACACATATTTCATTGTTAGAAACGACGTCCTTTATTTTTGTGTGATATCTATATTTTTTGTAAAATCAATAAATCTTGTTATTTCGTTGGTTTGAAATAATCGTTTGTGTTCATTTAATTGACAAAAAGAGTACCTTCCAACATACGCGTACGAAGCCAATTAACGTGAATTGATTACTTAGATAATTGTAAATAAGATAGTCGATTAAATTATGAACTTTTTATTTTTTAACTGTAAAACACTGTTGTCTCCAATATTCACAATGTGATAGTTTACGGCCTGTTGAAAATGGCGACGAGTCTTGAATTTCACTCAATGCTCGTGCTTCAATCGCAGGTGTATTAACCCCATCCGTTCTCCTTCCACAAATGTTTAGTATTTTCTCCCAGTATATGAAGGTGGTGAGTTGTAGTTACTATTTGTAAATACATTAATGAAATTTCCACGTTTTGCCATGGTAACCAATTTATTTTTTTCATATAAGCATTGCCGTCATCATCAGTAATTCTAAATGTGTTTTGGTTACCATGGCAAAACGTCGAAATTTCATTAATGTATTTCCTCCCTGGCCTCTCACCGCGGAGGATCTGTGAGACACAACTCCATACAGGGGAACTCATGCGGTACACGATATTAAACTATGCACTGAATCAATCCGTACGTTGTCAGTCCTGCCAAATATATCGGTGTATTCATAGCTAGACAAAAAATAATAGATAGAAAACTTTCTTGGAAGGCGCATATTCAATCTTCCGTTCAAAAGTCCGCAGCAAAAACATTGATATTATATCCTCTCATTCACTCAGCATCCTCAATGAAAGCTTTACACGAGCATTATAAGACCTACACTGCCAGGTGCAGGCCCATCTTGCATAAATACTGTTACTAGCAATGTGAAAATCATCCAAACCTTCCAAAATAAATTTCCCCCAAAATACTCAACGCATCATAGTTTTTCCCTATTAAACAAATTCATCATGAACTACAAATACCCATTATAGTGGACCATCTGATTAATCTCTCCATAAAATTAGTTAAGCTACTTCCTTTGTGTCCAAATACAACATATTTTAATTTAGGGGAGGAAACAAATTTTCCAAACAGTCACATCTCAATTTCCCAAAGATATATTGAAACTCCTATGATCAAAATTTTATAATTGTTGAAAATTATCATTAACTCCCCAGTACCTATGAATTTTTCTCACCCTTCCCCCTTTTTTACCACAAGAAAATTAAAATAAAGTTTGACGAATAAACTATGTCATACACTTAATTGTTACAAGTGCTGAGTAAAACATTCAATATCAATGTTTTCTCAAAAGTTCGTGAAAATTTTGAAACCTCTGTAAGGCCGAACGGCCGATCGGAAACTATCTAATTAAAAAATGTACATTATCACATGTCTTCTTCACTAGGCGCCCTGAAGATATAAATGAATAACCAACCTTAACACGTAGGCACGTGTGAAACTGGTTATGGATAAAACGCTTTCAGAATATGCATACGTCTCTTCCCAGTACCTACACGTTGAGAAGAAAGGCGATTCGTTTTCCACAACTGTATACCATTTTCGTTCAGAAATGATACTTCATGAGTGATGTAAAGGTAAACACACAAGCCCTACGATCACATTAGATCACGGATTTGATTCTCGACTCTTCACCATTTCATTCCTCCCGTAATCTTTATATTAAGAAGAGTTTTTGATTTACATCGGCTACGACAACCTCCACCTGAACATGTTGCGGTGTCTTGTATGGGCTTTGGGTGTCGAAGCGTGTTGTGGAGCATCAGCAGCGCACCTGCGGCCAATGCTGCAATCCCGGGTTCGAGTCCGTTGCGATTTTTGCTTGGCCGTAGATGATGAAAACGTCCCTTCACGATTGGGTATTCGGAAGTTGTGAGTTTAAAAAAGTTGTAATGAAGGCTTAGTTTCTCAAATAATAATTTTTCGTTAATGTAATTTTCTGTAATTGCCATGTGAATGATTCAGTACATTTTTATTTATGTTTCGAAATTTTGTATTGCTGTCAATAATTATCAAAAATCATCATTATTATTATTTCTTTTTCTTTTTCTCAGCCTCTTGTGGCTGGAACTTACCTGCTCCCGGGTGGATTACCAAGAGAGCTAAGGTCTGTGGTGTTTCTATTGTAGTTGTAGGAAGTTTCTTACAATTTTACATGTGTTCAGAACAACAGACTTCTACATTATGTTTATATTTTGTCTGCTGACTGAAATTTTGTCCAAATTTTTGTGGAGAAATTTGTGAATCAGTCCTGTACTGAAAATGACAACGGGAAGAATTTCCTGATTTTTTCAGCATGGGTCTTTTGAATGCTGGAGTTATTAGGGATGGCCATGTCAATAATGTATGTCGTGTTATTATTCTTGTCCACGAATGTTATATCAGGTCTATTATGTTCTGTTGGATTGGCTGTTAGTATCGTTCTGTCGTAGTAGAGTCTGTAGTTTTCATTTTCCAGGATTGGTTCTGGACTGTAGCTGTAGTAGGGTTGAGGGTCATTTTGTAGGAGGTTGGTTTTTGAAGCTAATGCTTGATGTATTATTGCAGATACTTGGTTGTGGCGGCGTAGATAGTCATGTTGGGCAAGATTTGGACAGCCTGATATGTGTTCTATTGATTCACTGTAACTATTACACCTTCTACATTTGTCATTATCTATTCAAGGATCCCTAATTATGTGTTTTGAATTATTATTATTATTATTATTATTATTATTATTATTATACAGGTTCTCTAGGCTCCTGTCTAGAAGCGGCGTTTATGAAAACAATAAATCTTGAATTTAGTCAAGAATTTTAATACTTTTTTTATTAACACTATTTTCCGAATAATCTATATTTCGATAATAATTCGCAGTTGTGAAATACTTTTTTGTATTAAATTCAAAGTGTTTGATATTCTATTAGTATTATAAAACACAGCTAACTTTTTATCTTATCTAGGAAATTGCTGAGTTTTTTCAATCCACCTCTGCCTTAGGGACCTACATCGGAATTGATGGGATGTTCCCTAGCTTGCTTCCGGAGAGTAAATTAGTTTATTATCCTCCACGTGGTCATACGCAGTTTGTACTACATTATTAAAATAAATTTAAATTTATATAATTAAATTTGCGTGACAACATGATGACTTGTCCATCGTTTTTAAGAAAATTTACAGGAGAGTTCTGTCGTGAAAACATCGCGGAAAATTTAATCAACATCAAAATCTCGTCCTCGCATTCGCGTTTTTGTATTTCTTTCAAGAGTGTTGAATCCAATTTGGGAAGATATGAAGCACATTGGATCACAACGTTTGTGTCAGCTAAATAAAATCTGGATGTTTTCATTTCTCATTTATTCGAGGAAATTGTGGAAAGTAAACAGAAAAGACAGAAGTAAAATGTATTACTCCATGCAAGACGAATTTAATATAGTTTCTCAATTCAATTCATTTTCCATCCAATTTCGTTGAGTGTTGAGTGAATAATATCAAACGTGCTTTATGGAAAAAGTAATCAACAAATAGCTCTGCCGAACCATTGGGGATTTTATCTTGATTTTAAAATAGTGTTAAAAATATAAATGTGAAATTGAAATATTTAATGATCGAATATCCTCTTCTGCATTATATAACCTGCTTGTAATCATAACATATCATTGATAAATTGGACGCCATAGGGTGTGAACGTGTTTAAATATTTCAAGGTGTATTGCGAGATGATAATAAAAAATTGACTCATAAACATATGTGGACTAATTATTAATCCATTGTGGACTATTAATTTTAAACCATTTAATACAATATATATTTATTTCACGACAATTAAAACTTTCTTGGAATGCACCTGATGTCGATTGATTATTTATTCCAAAAAATGATTTTTATCAGAAAAAAGATTGATCTGTAATTGTTCGTCTTCGCAGTCAGTTCTTTTGGCTACACGGCGGCCATCTTCTGTGCTGGACCATGTCGTAAGATTACAGCCACATTTACCACAACTTAAGCCACGATCCAGCGTTCAATATGGCCGCCATGAGGTTGAAAGGACTCGAAATAAACCATGTTAGATGGACGAATTTTTTTCTAACTTGTAAAAGAAAACAATTGAAGGTGTGAGTGGATGAAAGGGGTACGTAATAGCAAGTGTGTTGTGAGATGTTTAACCTTAACCTTGTCATTCCGGTACTTTTGTGTTATTATATTATTAAGTTCTTACTAAAGTATACTATTCACATAAATGGTAAAATTTTTATTCAGTATGAAGTTTTGTTTAAATAGGAGTTTAAAAAATAAAAATAAAATATATATTGTACATAACACCTTAGGTATATGGTATATACGAAGGATATATATGGTATTTTACAATACATACATCCTTTATCCACTAGAGATATATTTGGTAAAATTAAATGACTGCAGGAAGAAGAAGGTAAGTGGTAATTTATGTTACATACATCCCTCTTTCATCAGAAATATACTTTGTTGTTGTCACATATCTCCTTCATTACACTAGTATCTAGCTTAATAAGGCTCCTGGAGAGTTGTTTCAAGTTCCAAAAAAACAGGCCAACTCGTACCGTTTTCATCCCTGACAATAACTCAATTTGAAGAAAAATATTACTTACCTCCTTCATCCACTCACCCCTTCAATCATGACTTAACTAAAATATTTGGATAAGTGTGATGACATAAAAGGTGCGTGCGATATATCTCGCTCCGTTGTGTGTAATGTATGGCAGTGGGTTAGTGTGTCATTTTCATTTTTCATGCCGTAGGGTCCCTACATCATTCATCATCATATCTTAAAGTTCATCAGGTTAATGACAGCAATAGACCGTGCACGTAAAATCTCACAAAACCTAAAATCATCCTACTTATTTGACTGGATCAAAAGAAAAAAGGGGGAGATAAAAAATGATTTATTGAAGAAAGTTGTAAAGACAAGTTAATACAGTGTGAGATCTGTATTTGTTAAGGGTGGCCAAAGTAATAACATCCACCGCTTTTGCATATTTTTCATTCTTTCACTTACACCCTCATCACTTGGGATATCACAATGTACTGCCACAATGAAGACTTCTTTAATTTTTATTCACTTCGAAATTATTATCAGAATTGTCTCACAATTTATGAGTCACTACTAATACAAACACGCACTATATTAATGTCATTAAAATACATGTTGTTTATACTGGTAGCCAAAACAGTAAGACAGTTCAAGAAAAATATGGCAATGCAGTATTCTGATGAAAATTTAGTGTTAACCAATTAGTTGCACTCTCCAATATATATCAACACACAAATAGTCACAACTTTCCCGTAGGTTTGAGTTTGGATATAAACTGGTTTCAACATAAACATTTTAAACATTTTTTCAGTTGAATTTAGGGTATAGGAACCATATGCGTCAGCACGTGTTAAAAAGTCTTGAGGTTAGGTGTACGCGTTTAGTTCAAAATGTGTCAAATGTTTTAGCATTTTTAGCATTCTAACTTTTCATTTCATATTTATAAGAGTAAAATAACAAATTTATTATAAAAAAGCAGTCACAAATTGCGGATAACATAAACTAATATATTCTCCGGAAAGAAGCTAGAGACCATTCCATAAATTTCGATCAAGGACCGTAAGGCAGTGGTGGATTTATCATTTCTACACCTTAAGGAAAATCAACGCATGCGTCCCCTAAGATAAGGATAAAATGATAGATACTTGTTCATGACAAATTAAACGACCCTATTTTTTACGAACAGACATATTTACTCTAAAACACAAATAAATAAAATATCACACACAATGTTTTAATCCTTGTTTTGGATCAGCTTCAGGTAAATTGACAACTTAAGAGCAAAGGCCTCTCGTCTGTTGTCCTTTTCTCTGTTGTTGTAATATCAACACAAATCAATAAACTTATATTTAATAGGTTACGCAAAAGTTAATTAAATGTACTATTATAAAATCTTTTGATTATTCGGAAAATATTGCTAAAAAATCCTAACTAATTTAATTCAAAATATTAACAATAGTATTAATGAGACTGACAAATAGTATGATAAATTGATAAATCTCAATCACAAAAAAAAATGCATGAAGAATATTCTAAGAAAACTGGACGGGTGCTAGAGGAGAGCGAATAATGAAATGGAAGAAAATAGACAGGAGGGTGGTGGATCAGAGGGTGGTGCCTTTCAGAGCAGTTTTCTCTATCAAACAAAGGTAGCGCTCGAAGGCATGTGACAATGAGAGATAGAAGGGAGAAGCCGAAGGGGTTGGAAGTGGAAGGGGTGGAAGTGGGGTGGAGTCGCACGTTGCCTTAGGCACAACAGCGGAAGCACGACTGCTTCAAAGCGGATCGATCAACCAACCCCTCTCTCCTGGCAGTTGCTGACATCGTCTTCTGTACCTTCTATAGCTGCCAGTCACTTTTTAGATCGTCTCTGTATCCAATATTCGACAAAGTACTTGCAGCAGAAGGTGTTTCGATTTCCTGTAGCAAAACGTTAGGACTTGAGTTTCAAAATAACATGGGTTCGGAGAAAGGACGATTCTGGGAGGAACCTTTTTCATACAATTTTTCATTCCATGTCACCTACACGCGTCAAAAGAGATCTGACATGTAAGAGAGGTAAAAATAGTGATCAGTTTGTAATCGAATCAGGTTTAACGTCCCGCGTGGTGTAAGGGTATCGCGAGATGGTGAGTTCCAAGAAGTCGACCGTTCGATCCTGCTGGGTATGGGTATATTTAGGGTGGATTTGGTGGATATATTTTAGCCCCTCCGTGACTCAGGTGGTGGCGTTCTAGATCATCATCTAGTCATCCCGGGTTCAATTCCCGATGGGGCCAGAAAAACTCTGTAGCTTTTCACATTAATGTACCAATTCATATAGCTGTGACTACTAAAAAGCAAACCCTCCATCCTGTATCCACAGTGTCAATAACTCTTACTATTACTAACAATTTCTACTAATCCCTTTACGTGGGTCATGTTGTTGGTAAACCCAGCTAACCGGCCCACCTTCGAATAATAGCCCATCACCCACCTCCTACCCTCCTACCTCCCATCGCTCCATGTAGATAAACTTCAATAGCGCGCTACATTTCTCATTTACAAATACTACAATGTACAATCAGACTTTCTGCTCTTTATGTAGAACTGCTAACACAGAGCTGTGGCGCAGTGGTAACGGCTTCACTCCCTACGCGTTGCTCAGTGGAAGATGGCGGGTTTGACATCCCGCTAGACTGAACACAGGCGGACTGAGTTTTCAACTGGGGTATTTCTCATCTACTCCAGATCAATGTCGGTCTTAGATTCCCCAGTAACCTAATATCTCTCCGTCCCAACTCTTTCACTCAAATCATAAGGTTAAATGTAAAACAGAACTGATGATGCGAACCTCTCTATATCAGAAATAAGAAGTGAGATAGTATATGCTCAATAACAAGTTAAAAAGGCTGATAGGAATGTTCACCGACTGTAGAGATAATGCCAGGGCAGGAACGGGAAGGTTGATACAAGAACATTTTTGAAAGTATAAAAATTTGTTTTTGAGTTATTTAGATATATTGTGTTTATTAGTGTAAAATGTATATTTGCATTAGAATCTTGTAGTGACGCTGTCGGTATACAAGGCGGTCAAAGTTACCATGGTCAAAATAAATGAAATGTAGAGATAGCGTACTAGTTATCTATACTCTAAAGCGAAAGAGCGAGGGTTCTTTGTCCGTCGAACTGGGTACGGTTTTTAGCTAGGGTTTTATTGGTTCCATTTTTACAGAACACTCGGCGACACAAAATCTCTCCGGTCAATCATAATTTCCGGGCTTGTAGGTCGTGGTCAAGTTGGTGTTGATGTACCAGACGTTTCGTCCATTGCTGGACATCCTCAGTGGCGACGGGGTCTGTGGACGAAACGTCTGGTACATCAACTGGACCACGGGGTACAAACCCGGAAAGTATGATTGACCACGACTCCGGCCGTGGAAGCCTTCGATGTTTTACAAAATCTCTCCATCTGCAAACTCTCTTTCCTCAAATATGGTTTCACGGAATAGTAGTTTGACTTCAACCGGTAAATGAATACGACTCAAACTGCTGGACCCAAGAAGAAACGGAAGAGCACTAATCTGTATCGTGAAATCACTAAATGATACATTGAAAGGTTTTCCAGCATTTCTTCTTTATGGTACAGGAGTTTAATTAACCAATGTAAATAAATCTAATAACTCTTTTGGTTGGCGAGATTTTGACTGTGCAATTCGTATTCAAGAATTGTGTTACAGTCTGTATATTTATTATGCTAAAGCTTCTTCGCCCAAGTATCGAGTGTCATCAGGCAAGGTGAGGGAAAGTTAGAGGGAATTTGTGTAATTAATTTGATAAATAAATAAATTTTATTGTCAAAAAACAGTACAAACTGCGTATGACCACGTGGAGGACAATAAACTAATTTACTCTCCGGAAGCAAGCAAGGGACCATACCATCAATTCCGATCAAGGGCCCTAAGGCAGAGGCGGATACAAAAATTTCAGCAAAAGTTCCTAGATAAGATAAAAACTTAGCTGCGAGTTATA